>LPNX011016053.1:0-21700 GCA_001517045.1 Pseudotsuga menziesii
TCTCCATTTATGGTTTCCCCTCCTAAAATCTTTGTGTCTCTTGTCTCTTGTGATGTGCTTATGTGATTGCTGTGCTTGTTATTCTATCAGTGAAAAGATCTTAACATAATGCTAGCTTAAATGTTGAAAAACTAACATTCTCTGCTACACAGTCCCTCAGGCCCTGCATTCCCTTCGAGTGCTATTCAGGGGTGATGGAGAAGAAGGCCAGCCCTCTAGTTCTGCCTGTGTGGTTTCTAACACCAGGTTTATCAAGCAACCAAGCCAAAATCCTTACTCCTCACACAGTTTGAAAACCAACAATTGCACTCCGGCAATTAATTCAGCTCTCACAGCTTAAACAGTAAAACGAATTACACAGCCCCATATGTAACAACAAAAATGGCTCACAGCATGGGGGAAAACACACAGTCCTGAAGCTTATTAGTGAACACAACTCACAGCAGGGGAAAACTCCCCCAAATAGTCTGTGCATGAGACCAATAGTCGCTGGGACAGTAAAAAACGTAATTGGCCCTTCACAGCCATGGAAAAAACACATGGAACTTCCAAAAATGGGAATGGAAAATGCACCAACAGCTCCAAAAACGTGAGGAAGACAACCCAGTCCCCAACACTACAAAAATGACCTCCAATCCATGGGAAAAATGAATCAAACAGCTAAAAACGTGGAAGGAAAAACACAGGAAAAACTCCAGCTGCTCCCAAAACGTGAGGAAAACTAAAAAACAAGAATGCATAGCAGAATGGCCTACGTTTTTGGGCATTTTCCTTGCCAAGGAAGTCAGAACACGTTTTTCAAAAATGGGTCTCTGCCCAATTCGAATTTCTTTTGCCCATACTCTTCCCATTCCATGCAATAACTAACTCAACCACATTCTGGAAGAAATAAATGATTGGAGAAAAATACAAGAAAGGTAGTTGCCAGCTTAATGGGTCTTCTCATAGACATTTGGATTTTCCTCATTGGCCCATAGGTTAAATATTTCACCCCCCCTTATCCTTAGAAAATCATGCCCCATTCGATTTGGTTGCCGCGACCGTAGCTAGTTGTGTTTATTTTTATTATAGATGCATATTTACATGATGCTGAAACTTAATATGTGTTGCATGCCCCGATATACCGTCGGTGACAAATTTAAATCCAAAACATAGCATTACCGATCAATGGCGGGGCCTTGGCCTTTAGCTCCACACCATGATCATTACAATACATACATCATATACATCTAATGTAACGGGGTCAAAACCGGGGCATTACACGTGAACCCACGTAAAGCGGTGGCTATGAAGACAGAAGTTGAAAAGCTGTTGAAAGATGGTTTTATATATCCCATAGCTTTGACTGAATGGGTGTCCAACCCTGTTCCTGTTGATAAAAAGCAAGGGACTATTCGTGTTTGTACAGACTTTAGAGACCTTAATAAAGCCTGTCCTAAGGACAACTACCCCACACCATTTATTGATCAGATCATAGATGCATGTGCGGGGAGTGAGGTGTTCTCGTTTATGGATGGTTTCTCCGGCTACAATCAAATCCAAATCAAATCGGAAGAGCAGCATAAAACTGCTTTCATTTGTCCTTGGGGTACATTCGCATATAGAAAAATGCCCTTTGGATTGAAAAATGCTGGGGCTACCTTTCAAAGAGCCATGAACTTTTCTTTTCATGATATAAAAGCCATTGTCAAACCCTACCTTGATGATTTGCCTGCACATTCTCACAAGAGGATCCAACATCCAGATCATTTACGGTTAATTTTTGAACGATACAGATATTATAAAATTCGCTTGAATCCCACAAGTGTGTATTCTGCGTCGAGTCAGGTAGATTACTTGGATTCATTGTCTCTAGTAGAGGCATCCAAGTGGATCCATTGAAATTTGAGGCCATTGTAAATCTGCCTCCTCCTCGTTCTCTCAGGCAAATTCAAAGCCTGCAAGGAAAGTCTAACTTTCTTCGGCATTTTATCGTTAATTATGCCAATATCACTAAAGGTCTCATGCGCTTGCTCAAGCAGGACACCCCATTTGTATGGGATGAAACCGCACAACTTGCGTTCGAGGCATTGAAAAAAGCTTTGCTGTCGGCTCCTTTGCTACGTCCACCAGATTATTCTAGGAATTTCATATTATATCTGGCCGCGTCAGAGTCGACCATTGGGGTAGTTCTAGTCCAGGAGGACGACAAACTTGTTGAGCATGTTGTTTATTATCTTAGTTGTGCTTTGGCCGGACCTGAGCTTAGATACTCCCACATCGAGAAGTTAGCCTTAGCAGCTGTTTATGCTATGCAGAGGTTGTGCCACTACATTTTACTGAGGACCACAACAATAGTGGCGGATGTGAATCCGTTCCAATATGTCTTATCCCGACGGATTGTTGGGGGAAAATTTAACAAGTGGATAGTCATTCTCCAAGAGTTTGACTTGGATTTCCAATCCGCTAAGTCTAAAAAGTCCTTAGTTTTTGCTGAGCTAATAGCAGAATTTCCCACTGAAGAGAATGTAGTGGTTGAGGATGACTCATTCCCAGATGAGAACATCTTCCTAATATCTACCTCTGATCCTTGGTACGGGGATATTCTTATATATCTCCAAACTTTGAAGTATCCTACCGCTTACTCTAGGGAGGAACGACGTAAGTTACGCCTTCATGCCAAGAACTACCTCATTATAGGAGATACATTATATCGATGAGGGGTAGATTCTGTCTTGTGTCATTGCATTACTCATGAGGAAGAAAATATTGTCCTAAATGATTCTCATAGCGGAGCATGTGGGGGTCATTTATCTGGGTTAGCAACGGCCCAGAAGATATTGCGTGCTGGATATTTCTGGCCCACGATCTTGAAGGATTGTGTGGAAGCCGTGAAGCGCTGTCATCCGTGTCAACTTTACACCAGAAAAATGCGGTCGCATCCTGCTCCATTATTTCCTGTTGTCTCGATAGGCCCCTCCATGAAATGGGGGATCGATTACGTGATGTGCAACCCAGTCTCGGCTGGGGGGCATAAATACATCATTGTCGCTGTTGACTATTTTACGAAATGGGCAGAGGCAATGCCTACTTTCAAAGACAACGGGGAAACATCAGCTTTCTTTGTTTTCAATCAAATTATCGCACGGTTTGGTATTCCCAAAGCGATTGTCACCGACCATGGCAATCATTTTCAAAATAATACGATGACAGAACTGACTACAATGCTCGGATTTAGACAAGAACACTCTTCTCCATACTATCCGCAAGCTAATGGTCAGGTTGAGGCTGTAAACAAGACTTTGAAAAATATCCTTAAACAGACAATTGATGCAGCCCGTTCTAATTGGCACATCATGTTATATCCTTCTCTTTGGGCTTACAGAACTAACGTTAAGACTGCCATGGGTTATTCACCTTTCCAACTCGTTCACGGGGTGGAATCAGTTACTCCGATTGAATGCGAAATCTCGTCTTTGAAGATAGCCATTCATGTGTCACCTGATACAACTAAGCTTGAAGAACGTCTAGTACATATAGAACACCTTGATGAGCAACGTAGAGATGCGTTGACTACCAATCAGGCTCATAAAAATAGGGTTAAATCTCAATATGATAAAACGGTCAAACCTAGGGTTTTCTCTGAAGGGGAACTTGTCTTGCTTTGGGACCAAGATAAAGAACCCCTGGGGGCAGGAAAATTCAAGGCTATGTGGTTAGGACCCTATGTCGTGTCGAAGGTATTAAGTAAAGGCGCATATGAATTAGTAGATTATGATGGGAATAAGCTTCCTAAGCCTAGAAATGGGCTCTACCTGAAGAAGTACTATGCTTAGGATTAGCACTTTTTCTTGTATTTTTATTGTATGTATTTTATGTATAATAGGTTGTCAGTTTTGTTTTTTATATTATCTGCTGGTTGTTACAGATGTCTTCCAAAATGTATATAGGTTTCGCTGATGGCGCCAGTCGTCACACTTGTAACCTGGCTTCAGCAGCATGGGTTATCTATTCTCCCATAGGATAGCTTGTTGCTGCTGGTGGTGCTTGTCTTGGTCCTGCTTCTAATAATGTTGCTGAGTATAGGGCTGTCAATGAGCCCCTATGGGATGCTTTGTCACATGGCATTACCCATCTTGAAGTCCGTTTGGACTCTCAGTTGGTAGTTTCCCAGCTCAATAGAGCTTATCAGGTATGAAATCATATCTTGTTACGTCAGTTTATGCAAATTCGTTTACTGGAAAGACATTTTGAAGTTATTACTTTCAATCATATTCCACGAAACCAAAATTCATTGAATGATGCATATGCTAATTATATTTTGGATTGGCATCTCACACACATTTTATAAAAATATACAGCAAACATATAAGAAACACTTGTAAATAATCCAACAACCGAACATCAATATATATATATATATATATATATATATATATATATGTAAAATATCTATCTGTAGATAGATCGAGTCTGATCCGTAGATCCAGTCATATACCAAATATACAAAAATGTGGATCATCATCCATCAAAATGCCCTAGAACTAAGCTTGGATGCCATGGCCACTGGGACCACCTTGGTCCCTATGATCTCTATGCACCCTGGTTTCCTCAGCCTCCTCGGCCTCGGCAGCCTCCATCGTATCTTTGTATACAAGTACTGCTCTAGCAACTCATCTGAAAAGATGTAGCGAAACCGATGGAACCCCAACTACAAACTCCTGCATGGCTGCAGGGATATGCTCGATCCGTATCATGGGTACTCGTTGGGTTAGCCTCGCCATCTTCCCCTCGAGTACCCTGACCAACCCTCGGTCTCCTCCTACAACCGGACGCATGAACATACGGGGGTGCCCTTCTAGGCGAACTGGTCCAATATCTGCATTTTGACACATAAATCAGATTAAGACTTGTACATATGTATATCACTATCATTTGAAAATTCATAAAAATTTGATAATGATAAAAAATTAAAAATTACTTACCCATATCACCCCATATTTCTCCTGGAGGGAGAATGAGGTCGGGGTCACCTCGGAAGTCTATTCCAGCGTATGGAAACTACTCCAATGCTAGTAGCTGTCGTTCCCACCATGTGTAAAAGTCATCATCATATACACTCTGTACTATGTCTCCTCCTCCGTGACGGAGGAAGATGTCTCCCCACCGGCTCAGCCTTGGTTGCCGTGGCGATCAGACCTGTAGTGGTATAGCAGGGCTCATAGCTGGCACTCTATCGAAGAAGAACGCTACTAGTATGCTTGCATAGCCAAAGTTATTGCGTCTTCCTCTCTTACAGTCAGATAATTTCCTCTTCATGATGGGGGCAATTCCTGAGCACCAATTATAGAGAGTGCCTCTAAAGAAATCAACTGCCACCCTCATTTGATTCCTGGTGACCATGTGTAACCCTGATGATCCTGCAAGTCTCACAATAGTACTAGCCAATACCTGGAGAGTGAAATCCTGGATGTCTGCAATGAGAACGTTGCTTCCCTTCTTCTGAGTACCTGGTATGCAGAACATGTCTATGTAGTTTTGAACACTTAAGGGGTCACCGCCCCTGCCAGTGCCCTCTAAGTTCATTGGTGCTCCCTATTGTGACAACCCAGTAATGAAATATATATCTTCCACGGTAAGCTCTAAGGTCTCACCCTGAAGATTGAACATCCCCAACTCATGGTCCCAGTAATTGACCATGAATTCCAATATGCGGAAATTGGCCCGCATGGGCGAGGTACAAAAGAAATTCAGCAGCCCACAAGTCCTCAATGCTTGTATTGTGGGCGCGCTTTGGAGTGCCACATGATCCATTAATTCATGCTCTCTCTCTCTCCACTCCAGAACCATGTTTACCTGGAAAATACAAGAAATTTGGATTCAGTATTTCACATTAAAAATTTAAAAATGTTGCACATTTTTTAGGTTTTTCCCTTTTGTGCATCATTCGCGACTGTCCCTTTAGACAGGTCACGAATCATTCGTGGCTGTCTAGTTAGACAACCCACGAATGAAACACGTATTCGCGACTCTCCTGTATAGCGACCCGCGAATACTTACTGTGGTAATTTTGGGCTGCTCATAAATACCGAATTCACCATTAATTTTAATATTTTCTTGTATCAAATTAAAGGGCTTAGGGTGTAGAGTTACCTCAAGCTGACAGATTTTGATTCTAACGGTCCAATTGTCCTCGGTGATCAATCAAAGGTAGAGGGTATTCTTGCTCTTTAGGGTTCACAAAAGTTCAAATGGTATGAAATGTTTTAATTTTCATTCTATTTATAGAAATAATATTTCATAAAGTGGGTTTTTATTCTATAGTTTGAAATGCTCATCAACTAATGCCATACTTTTGTACCCTGGAACAAGTTTATCAACTTTTACAAAATGTTGTTGCTCTAATAGGGTGGTTTCGCTATTTCCAACACATGTTGGAATCTTATCACTCCACGTTAACCTTAGTATTTAACATTTTCCCACGAACTATGGTATTCTAAGCCATTAGTCCCTTGCCTCTACCATTGTTCTTCCGTGGCTAGGGCCCTTAGTTCATGAGTATAATATTTCTATGCCTTTGACATCCTTTGCTGCTCATGCCGTCACTGTTTCAGGTCTAGGGGTGTCCTTTTAGCTATTTTTCACGCCAAATAGAGCTTCTTCTGAATCTCTTTTTACAAGCTATCCCTTTATAGGACTTCCCGCCTTTATGGAGTTTCTTTAGGCCCAGGTCTGACTCTTTTAAAATAGACTTGACTGCCGAGTTATCTTGTCCGTTCAAGCTCGTTAAGAATATGTGAACGGGCATCCGCATTGGTGGTAGGTTATCTCTTTCTCGGACCATGCGGAATAATACGAGAAAGGATCACTCTCTTTTATTTTGAATTGATAAGAGTATTCTCAGGCATAGGTTTATCACTTTTCCGGACCCGAGGGACTAAATTTACAGAAAAGGAACACCCGGTTTGAGCTTAGTTTTCTCTTTTTCATGCTCTGGACCCAAACATGAAAAAGATTCCGAGTGTACTTTGTGTCTTTGTCATGCTCGTTAAACACTAAAGAACAAAGCAACGAGTTTATTGTTGTAAGCCCCATTTCTCGTAACCAAATGGATCTTTTCGAGTGACCATGCTTTCCTTCACACTCGTAAAACTCAAGCTATTCTATGTTGTTCTGGAAGGAGCATTGGGTAGGTGGTAATTTAACCTTTTTCGGGCCTCCCTGACTAAGTATGAAAAAGGTTCACCTTTTCTTCTTCGGAAGTTAAGAGAGTTCTTCTGTGGTTTGTTTTATACTTTTTCAGCCTCAGGAGACTAAATTGGACGAAAAAGGACCCCTCTGGAGTCTTCTTTGGCATTTTCAGACTCTCTAAATGTGAAAATACCGGCTGAGCATGTACTAGTTCGGGCTCATTAAATCCACGAATCAGTGATACTATCAAGCATTATTTTCCCATCTCTTCAAGCTTGTTAAAAAATGAAGAGGGAACCGAGTTTACTTTCCTGGACTCATTAAAATTTAACAGGGAAGGTAAGGAAGAAGTTTTCTCTTATTTTCAGTAATGGCAGCATGTCGTCCTTGAACATAGCACTCTTTGTTTTCCGATATCCATGTTTCAGTATACACTTGTGTTCAACTATCACTTTGAGTTTCTGACTCCTCCTCTTGTCCATTATACCTGGGGAATCTGATCATGTCTTCTACATGACAGATAAGTCTAGTTGTTCTATCTATCTGTTGTACGCTGCCTTGGGTCACCTCTATGTTGTGCTCACTATTCAAGGACTCTACCCAATATATGATCTATAACCTAATCGCATCATTGTTATATCTTTTATGTATTTGTGTCTCCCTTCTTTTTCCCAGTTCCTAGTCATTCTTGTGATCCGTTGGAGGATCCGTTGCCTTCCTTATCACAGCATGGTTCCGTTTTCAGTACTTCCTGATGGTGAAGACCTAGAGTTTTGACGATCGTACCTCAGGATTCATTTTCATCATTGGTGAATTCCTTTGCTTCAGTTGTCAATTATCACCTATTGGTTGACAAACTGTTGAATCTTTTCCATGTTCGACTTCAGCTTACCCTTATTCACATGGCTTGGATTGTACTGGTTCTTTGGGATCTTTTATGAAGACCTTAGTTCACACTTATGGACTAAGTTGCGCAAGATTATGTTCTATCAATCTACATAGCTTCCAGATCTTTGAAGACTCATAATTATTGTATATTGTGGCTTCGATCCACCTTTGTAATATACGTGGTTTTTACCCGTATCATATGATGTACTCAAATATTGTAAAGGAGCTAGTGTTCCAGTAAATTGAACATAGCATCCTCAGATATAACTTTGCATATGACATTACTATGTATTTGTTTCAGGTACTCTCTCTGCTCCATTGGATTTTTGAGTTTCTCTAGATTTAAAGATTATAATGTATTTCGGGCATCGTTCCCCTTTGACCTCACACATTAGGGGGCATATGTTATACACCTGAATGGAACCTCTCCGTCCGAGTGCTGACATCCCTCAGGTTGGCACACTAAAGGACACTTATGGATAGAGGTTTGCCTTAAACACTATAGCTTGGCTTATGATGAAGTACATTCCCTATATACCCAGCTGGTTACTTTTCTATTTTACCATGTTGAAATGTATTCGCGACTATCCTTCTATACAACTCGCGCATCACTCCCGATTCCTGGTTGATGCAAGTCGTGAATCCTTGTATTCGCGTCTTGCCCTTATGCATAGTCGCGAATCATTCGCGGGTTGCTCTATTGCATACCCGCGAATGTGTATCTTAACATGAAAACATAAAAACACGCGCTAATGGGAGATTAGTGAATCCATTTAACTTAATTTCCTTAACTGCTACAACTTCCCCAACCTTCGAGAACTGTCTTATTTCACCCATATAAATACAGGCCTTGGGGAGGGTGTTGGTTAGCTACATTTGGAGAGCAAAGTTATGCTGGTGGATTTTATACAGAAGTCTTTGGAATAGTGAAACTCAGAATCCTTTGGTTGCAGAGGAGTTCTTGTCTCAGACGCTGGGTTGTAACCTTAACTCTTTCCATTATTGATAATAAAGAGATTACTTCTTCCATATGTGTTTCATGTCTTGTGATTGGATAAATGTTTATATTTCAGTATGATATATGTTTTATCTAACTTGCCTATATGTACATGAATTATCTGGTATCTGGAAGAGTGTTTCTTGACAGGTGAAAGAGGAGCAATCCTGAAGACTTTGGAAGTGGAACAGAGAGGAAGAGGATAAGCAAGGATCGACCTTCGTTTAACAAGTAAGTCCTTCTAACCCTCCTATTTCCTGTTCTGTACTTTAGAAGTCAATTGTCTGCAAGTAATTGAGTATGTTGGTAACCCCAGACCTATGGTTATTAGGTGCATAATCTTGTACAACAGATGTTATATGGTATTATGGTTTATTTCATGTTTTGATGCTTTCCATAACTAATTCAACATTCTACATGCATTTTCTATCATATATGCATCAAAATATATTAAAAAGATATATTTTATATAAAAAGGCGCTTATGAAATGCTTCCAAACCGGAAGCTTTTGGAAAATTTACTTTTTGCTCCTGCTCCCACTCCCATATTACCATTTATAGAAGGGTGCTCATAAAACTGACTACTAGATTCTTCAACTCCATTCCCCTCCTTACTGGATCCCCGCAACTTGGTCCCATGTTCATCCAGGACTTACAATCAAATATTTGGGCATCTCTTTTGGGGTTGGTCTTGTTGATTGCTATGTGGGGTTGATGCCTTCAAAGACTGCAAAGAATCTATGTATTTGGCATTATAAGGACCTCCCCTTTGTAGGGAAGTTTATGGTGGTTAGATGCATCCTTCAAGCCTTGCATGTATATTATTTTTCTTCTTTGTAACCCAACAAGACTCAATTTTCACAACTTGATTAGCTGTTGAGGGCATATTTGTGGGAAAAGTATGGCAATGGGAAAGACTTGCCTTTGGTTCCTTGGGATGTTTGCACTATGCGCAAGGACAAAAAGGCTCTTGGTTTGATTGGTGTCAATTCTCAAGGAATTATTTTGGTAACGAAAGTGGGTAGTGCAATGCTTGGAGGGTTTATGTAACAACTAAAATTTTAACTCCAAATAACATGCAATTTTTATATATAAATAATTATTAAATTCAACGGTCACATCGGCCCTAATTATGGTCATGTTTTGATCAATTAATTAACTATCACAACGGCAAATAGGTCACTCCTCTCTGATTCTTTGTCACTTCAACCTTTGTAGCTACTTTAGGTCTTATGAGGATTTCAATGTAAATCCTAGGAGTCCTATAAACCAAGGACCATCCTAACAACTTACCATTGTAAAAGGTCTACATTTAAATCCTACATGCATAAAAACTAAGCAAATAACAATACAAACAATGTTATTAAAGTTTCTCATTACTAGCAATATGATGTTTGCTTGCTTCACAATTTTTGGTTCCAACATATGCATATAAATAAATATTGGCATCTGACCATTATAAAGGTTTTATCTCATCGTTGTGTGAGTTTATTGATTAACTTTAATGTACAATTGGAGAATTATCTCCTTGGCAGAGAGGGGCCACGTAGTATGTGGCTTACTTAGCACATAGTACTAATGCATGTTTACTTCTATGGATAGGCTTAAGCTTAATTATCCTTTATGCGGATTGAACTCCTAACAATTTACAACAAATACCTTACGTGGTCAACACTTCAGCTCATGACAAACAACCAAATTTTAAATTTGGCATTGATTACTCACCAGCTCACAGCGGAGGACTAACGCGTACTGCTCATGCGTAAGGCCTCCATCTGGAAATCACTTTTTAATTATTGTAGTTGCTTCATGAAGCATGAGTGAAAGGGTTTTACTTGGTCAGTGAGTCTCGAAGGATTCATTTGGTCATCTCGAATTTGGCTCTGCTCTGCGTGGTTGTAGCAGAGTTTATCTCTCTTCCTTCATTGTTAATGGCTCTAAAGCTTAATGTAAACTGATTATCTCCATGGTATATTATTTCCTCTACAATGATGCTTCAATGGCCTCTCTCGTGACTCTCTAGAGATTCCAAAATCAATGGTTAAGTCCTCCAGTTTTTCAAATTCTTTCATTCACAGCTTTAATTTATCATTCCTTTGTTTTAGTTTATTCATGTTCTCAAATACCAATGCAAATTGCCCTTTTGTTTCGTTGTAGGTGGACGATGTCCCTGTTGGTCGTGGGGTAAGCTTAACCAAGGGATGGCAATGGCGTTTCCCCTCAGTAAGCCTCCTATCTTGGCTCGTTTGCTCCACAGACGGAGTTTCGAAGGGATTATCCCTCGTGCAAGAGGCACATCGTTTTGTTTGACTATTTTTAAGAATCATTAGTATGTAATACTTCAGGGTTTCAATCCGGTAGGCGCGAGTTTAATACTTTCTCACTAATGGGTATAAAAACCCCATGTTTATAGTTGTAAAAATTTTGAAAGGCCGGTTGAAGCCCTCCATAATTTAATAAAGGCATGCGACTGGGAAATCTGTTTTCGTTTTGGATTTTGTGTTATCACGTTCAATATATATTTATTTATATAAGTCAAGAATTTAACCTATAGCATTTGAACTGAGCAAGCGTGAGGATTTCTCTGTGTTTAATTACTGGGTATATTTGTAATATTTTGGATTTGGGGCATATATTAGAAAAGGACTTAATAATTTATCTCGAAAGAAGGAAGGGAGTTGATTTCCTTAAGAAGATTCACTATCCAAATATAGGTTCTTCACAATGAGCCATTACATGTCAGTGTGGTAGCATACTTCTCAAACATTCACAATCATCCTCTGTCCTCAATAGATAGATCCATCATCTTCCCTTTTATAGACATATAACTACCATGAACCATCTTTTTAAATTTCAGTTAGAATTTGGATCCTATTTAGTATTTATTATAACCAATATAAGATTTCTGCATGATATTTTGTTTTTAAGTTTGTTTATGGTATTCCTACACACATTATGCATATAATCCATTTATTTCTATATTCATAACAACATAAGAAGCCATAGATCAATTCACAGGGGTCTTGTCAATTGGGCAATGACGTAGTACTTGAAGGAATACTATTAAACCTTCCAGGTGACCTAATGCATATTGCGCTCATTGTTCAACAATATAGGTTCAAAGTCTTTGTATAAGATATATTTGAAGTATTTTGCAATTACACCATGGCTATTGTCAACCACCATCATCGGTGACCTTTGGATCTACTTCCAATCTTGGTTAAATTGTATTTCTCAGAGAAAATACAACAAATGCCCTGAAAATAACTACAGGTTTTCCTTCGAGGGTGAAAACAACTATTGTGTTGTAAGGTCAGTTAGTCCATGGAATTATTTGTTCCTTGAATTCGATTTGCAAGAATTTCAAGAGCAAAATTCTATGCAGCTGTAGAAATTGCAACAATCCTTGTATCCTTGTGATTATTGGTGGCTATAAAGTTTAAACTCATGAACACTTGCCATCAACCATGTTATCCACTTTTTGTGGTATAGAAGTGAACTCACTCAAATCCTTATTGAACTGAGCAAGACCCGAGGATGGCTGTCAGTAAGTTCAAGACAGGGATCGGGTCAAGGATGCATAAGCTTTAAACAAGGAGTTGTGCCAGAAGGTGCAAAGGCATGTCCATAGGATGGGTATTAGAAGACTTCTTCATCAAGTTGTAATAGTTTGTCCAAATTGCTGTGTATGTTTAACAGATTCATATTTTTACCATGCAATGTGGCCAAACGGTTAGTTGTATAAATGCATTGATGTTTAAAATGCGTATTGTTCTTCACAAAACATAAAGGAATCTGTATTCACATGAGGAGGTTCCACCTCGAATGCAGGTTTTTCATTTCATATGTTTAACAGAAGATTTTGGAAAGTGACTTGAGAAGCATTGCTACCTTGTTGAAAAATAGCCTCCAACGTGACGATACTGTCAAATATTCATGGGTGACAAAGTTGGTCAACCTAGTTGTGTGATCATATCTGCTAGGACATTTGTAGATTTGTTCTAGAATGATCTTGTTCCATAGATATCCGAGTCAAAGTGCATAAGTTACTCTGCAAGTTTATTTTAAAGGAAGTGTTGAAGGCAGCGATGGGTCTGCAACAGTGGTGTATAAGTAATTTGCAATGTTTTTTTCACAAAGTTAGTAGTCATTGTCAAGCTGCAATGGTGCATCACAAGGTTAGAATATATAGCAGAATACAGGAAGCAATGATGAATATTAGTGGATGATAATTTGAAGCCTGTTAGAGGTATGATATGTTCAATAGGAAAAGAATGGATCACAGTTGGCTTAAGGTGGACATCCTTGTTGCATCACGTGCTGAATTCTACTTTAATGCTGTTATAACATGGGGTCTACTAACAGAGCATTCATAAGGTTTATTTTGAGAACTTTGCCTTCTCACAATGAAGATGTCCAAGTCCTTGATTTGGTGGGGTAGGTAGGTTTGTGGGACATTGATAGTATGGTTGTTATTTAATATTACCCGACCTAAAGAGGTTTTTCAAAGCAGTCGGTTTCTGGAAGACCCACTCTCAATATTGTTTAGCATAATCAATATTGCTCAACAGTTCATATCTAAAAATTAGAAAAGTTTTGGTTGCACTGTTCATGCCAATAGATTGGGTTTATAATAATTATTCTAGAAATGAGTATCATCTGACAATAGGGTCTTGGTGTGATGGTAAAATCTATTGTGGATGGGTTTGATAGTTAAAGAGAGGTGATATTCGACATCATTTTTGTTGTCCGATGATGATTTTCCTTAATTGGATGCTCTGACCCCAAGTGCACCCTCTCCTGCAACAATTTGGGTAAATTGCATTATTGCATATGGTTGAGTTTTTCCCTAGTTCTCGAACCAATGTTGCAACTTCCCTGCTTCCCTCTTGAAGGTTGTTGTCAAAAGAATTAAACTTATTATACTTTTAGCAGCATATTCTGTGGATGACGTTAATAATTAGTGAAGAGATTCAATGGTGTAAGATGAATAATATTGTTGAGAGTTTTGAATTTCAGAGGAGTCTCCTCTGGTGTGAGCTGAATGAAAGGTTCATGACGAGGTTGTGACATGAGGTAACCTATATCTCTTAGGCAGGAAGCGAAAACTAAGAGCTCATCCCCACACTTATTTTCATATTATTTGTTGTCTTACTTAAATGCACTTCTCATTTATAGCTAGATATGCCTTTGAAACGCGAAATAGTATGATAATGTAATTTTCATCCCATTTTCTATTTGGTCTCAGGGACGTTTAACAAAATCCATTTGTATTCTTTTATGTAAAGAGCAGTGCACCAATATGCAATGATTGAAACACTATGTTTACAAGTACTGATATTGTGGTGAAGGATCCTAGTGTTGGATTAGAGGTTTGTGCTTCAATATTTTTGATTGTTTTTTAGATTTAGGGGAGTTGATAATTGGTTGGAAAATCTTGTTCAATCTCATGGCATTCCAAACTCTTCTCCAATCCCGTCAGACCATCCGACCATTGCCGAGAGTGACTCCTTTCCAATGGAAGAGATCAACAAAAAGTGTAGCGAACTCAGCAAAAACCCAATCCAAAAGGATCTGGAAACTTTTGCACCCCTAAACATGCAGATTTAATTATCTCTATGCTATGACAAAATAACAATGGCCTTTCATTAGGCCTGATTAATGTAACCAATATTTAACCGCTTGGTTGTTATAAAGCACCAACCTACCCATCAATCTGACCTTGAAGGAAGAGTGGGGCTTCCAAATATGTTAAGACTTCTTTGATGGAGTGGTAGATCAAGATGCTTATTCTCAGCATTCCAGCAACCAAGTAGTTTTAATGTAGCAGATACCCTGCATCTTATAACAAAGATGTTAGATATATGAACCTGGGGACTGAGGATTCGCACCAAAAGCTAGACTGTTTATAGGATTAAATTCCATACTCTGCCTTATGAGTAAGTAATCTTTGGCTTTTAGAGAGTTTCAAAGAGGATAAAACCGAATACACTAGGGTAGCAATAACAACTCAAGCTAAAGTAGTTTTAACTTCTAAGGTAATCTTTGGCTTTTAGAGAGTTTCAAAGAGGATAAAACCGAATACACTAGGGAAGCAATAACAACTCAAGCTAAAGTATTTTTGAGGTAGCACATATTCCATAAGCTAAGCACATCATACGGTAATGAGATTGAGCTGCTAAAACCTACTACTTGCTTAATACCTCCACAAAATGCAGTTCTGTAACTGGAAAGTCTATCATAAATAAATTCTAAATTCTGAATTCAAGCTTTTAATGGATCAATAATTTTACTTGCCCAATACCTTCACAAAATGCACTGTTTTTCCACTGAAGAGATTCCATCGGAAGGGAACTTTGCAATTTTTCTGCAAAATTATGAATCCAAATTTTTTATGGTACAACATAATCATGTACTACATATCTTTATATTGCTTGAATTATTAGTTTTGGAAAACCTTTCACTGTTATAGAGCTCCGGTTTTGACAGTGAACGTGATTGCAGACGAGGCTTCTATAGTTGCTACATCAAAGAACGAGAAAAATAATAGTCCATTAAAGGTACATGTGCATGGTATCAAAATTGAGCCTAGGCTAGCTCAAAGCAAAGAAAGGTTTCCTAGACCTGCCAAATCTAGTCCACATGGAAGTGACATGGGATTTTCCAACACTGGTTTCCTGAATCAATTGAAAGAAGAGCTTTCCTGCGTGGTAATTTAACTCTGATTATTGTTATGTAATAACTAGCATATGGAACTATGTTGATAGAAAAAAATAGTTGAGGTGAAAAGGGAGCTCTTTCCTATTTTTTAATCATTAACAGAAATTTCCAAACTGGCATGAATTCTGTCTTTTATGTTGATTGGCATTGATAAGGATCCATCTTCGTGCAGGTTTTTCTTGATATCTATTTTGAACCCTCCTCCACATCTTTTGGTCATAGGCAATCTTTTACTACTACAGTCCCACCACGCAAGAAAATTCGTACTAAAATGTATATATTTATCTCTACGGATTGTGTGTGTTAGAGCTACTCTCAAATTTATCTCACTGATACTTTTACGTAGTTTCTGTAAGATGTGCTTGCAAGATACAATTGAGAAATGTGGTTCGTGTTGCCCTAAATGCCACCAACCATTGAGGTTAGTCCACGAAAATTGATGCTTGAGCAAATTTTGCATATAACTTAGAGAGATTTTGAGACAATTTTATATATCAAATGAAAATCTAGTTGAAAACATCTCTGCAACTTTCCTGACTTCAACACAGGCCCTGTGTATAATAAATTCCAAGTTAAACATGTATAAGTAAACTGCCAAGTTAAGAGATCGGTTCTCATGAGTAGACATCAATTGAATGTCATCAACATCCCAACACATTCAAACAACAAAAGGTGCTGATCGATAAACAAGGTAAAGCAATATCTTTCTGATGTCACACAATAATCTGTGGAAGAGCCTTGCTCTCTTCCCTCCGATTGTGTTCTCAGTTGAGTGCAGAAGAATATCTCAACCTGATAATATCTAAACCTGTATTCCTCAAAAATGAATGAGAATAAGTCCACTGTCAAGAGTCAAGACAGTTTCTCCAGAAGTAGATCAACTAAGCGAATTGAGGGCCAATGGAACAGATTCTAAATCCTCCCATTTCTCTTGAGTCTTTCAAGTAGTCAAATTTTTACCATACCTCAGAAATTAATAAATTATCCATAATTTACAGTGTTCCTCTTTCAAGTGATATGGCTGAGCAGTACTAGCATTTCTTTCATTACCCTGTTTTCTTCTTGCAGCTTATCATTTGTGTCAAGTGACCTAATGAGAACACTAAAAGTCTTAAAGTTTGGCACTAGCCCCTTTTTAATCATTTCATCATAAAACATCAATGCATCTTGCATTCTACCTTCCTTACAAAGCCTGATGATAGATTCCATATCCTGTGAACTGACATGAGTGGCCAAAACCTCCTTCGGAATTTCTTCATCTGTATTAGTTGTCAGCATGGAAGTTGTATCAATGGCATCATCATTGACTGACCTATCAAGTTGTACATTAAAACTTGAAATACCAGAAGCTGGATTCTTTAATTCCAATTCCCTTAATATAGTTGCTGCTTCCTGTATCTTTCCTTCATGGTAAAGCCTTTTGATGAAATCAACAAATGAGATATCAAGCTCTGGCCCAACAAACAAATTATCAGTTCCCACGAATTCAATATTCTAAAATATTCAGAGTATAATCTACTGTCAGTATTGATGCCAAGAAGTAAATCCCTCTGAAGCAGTTCTTCTACAAGTTTACTTGCTTCTTCCATCCCGCCTTTACTGCAAAGCCCATTTATAAGGTTGGTGTAGCAAAAGATATTTGCTGCAATTCCTCTCCTTTCCATTTCATGAAATAGTGTCAGAGCTGCCTCCATATTGCATATTTTTCAATGCCCTTTAATCATTGACTCAAACATAAAACCATCTGGCAGAATACTCCACTTCTCCATTTCAAAGAGAAGAGTTGATGCCTCCTCAATTTTTCCTTGCTTGCAGTATCTAGAAATCAGGAGATTGTAAATATTGATGTTTGGAACAAGGCCCATGGCTAAAAATTTCTTCAACAGCTCCTCTGCATCCTCTAAATAGCCTTCCTTACAGAGACCACGTATGAGTTTCGAGTAAGTGGTAACATTGGGAATAACACCTGTTCTCTCCATAGCATCAAATAACCTGAAAGATTCTACGAGGCGGCCTTCAATGCAAAGTACATCATTTATTGAATTATATGTGACCTCATTAGGCATAGTACCTTTTAATTCCATTTCCTTGCACAGTTCTAAAGCTTCATCCAAACAACCTTCTTTGCATAGGCAATAAATTACGTTTGCACAAACAACTTCATCTGCCACAATTCCCTTCTTCAATGCTGCCTTTAAAAGCTTGCATGATTCTTTCACCCTCCCTTCTCTGCATAAGAGATCAAGGACAACTGAACAACTAGAGACAGTTGGCAACATAGATTTGGCCTCCATTTCATTGTAAATCGTTAGAGCTCCATCTGTGTCCCTTTCTTTGCAAAGTCTATAAATAAGCGAGTGATAAGTTTCCAGCACTGGTAATAACCCCTTATCTTGCATTTCATAATGCAGTTTTAAGGTTCCCTTTATGCATCCCCTTTCAAAGTTTGAAATTATCATCTTACTGTAAATCTGAACATTAGGAACTAAACCTTTCTCTAGCATTAGTTTAAAAATATTATTAGCCTCTTCCAAACTGCCCTTCTTGCAAAGACCATTCATAAGGGTGCTGAAGCTTTCAATAACAGACAGAAAACCCATTTTCTGCATTCTCAAATGCATCTTCAATGCCATATCTACCTTTCCTACTTTGCAAAGTCCACCAATGACAACATTGTATGTAGAAGCATTAGGTGCAACACCTTTCACCTGCATTCTCTCATACAAATTCATGACAAAATATGCATCTTCCATGCATAAACAATCAATCAACATATTGCAAGTTCTGACATTAGAAGCCAATTCTTTTACATAGGTGCTGTTCAGAATCTCATTAAACTCCTCCTTTCTGCAATTTTTTAAGAGTACTCTGATAAGTGACATGTAACTGCTAATACTTGGGAGCATGCCTTTCCTTTCTATTTCATTGTAGAGTTTCATACCAGTATCAAATTTCCATTGATTGCAAAGTCTGTCAATGACAGTGTTATAGAGAGAGTCGTCTGGCACAATTCCACAAACTATCATGTTATCAAGAAGTTCAGAGGCCTCCTGTATATTTCTTGCCTCAGAATGTGCCTTAATCAAAGCCCTGTAGGTAATCACATCTAGAATTAAACCTTTGTCCAAGGCATCTTTAAGGAGGTTGCTTGCAACCGATATCCTACCTTTCTTACTCTACTAAACATGTTATATTGTGACTATCTTAGATAGATGCATATGCATACAGATGAATACTAAAAGGAGATCCTCTCTTTTGCTCCTGACCATGCCCCTCCTCTTGCCCAAAAACCTAAGAAATGGAGACTAGGGAGAAGAGGACCACATTTGGAGTTTTTCACTGTCTTAATTTATGGGGGGAAATGTGAGGCTCTAAGAGATGCTCGGTAGCTCCAATTTGTTTGTCTGCTATCTTACACTAGTAACTGTCTGAGTTCTAGGTGTTGTTTTGAAGACCCTTTAGGCTAGACTGGCCTAGGGTGGTGGCAGCCTGGTCTGGAACTGGTTCCATCTTCCAAAAAAGCATCAACAGGTTCTCAGGAGTTGGGACTAATTTTTACTTCATTTTTTGTAGATTTCACGTCTTTGCAAGTCTATACAATGTTTGGAATGTTCTTTTATATCATCTATGGGGTGTGCATCTGACAGTGTGAGGCAAGAATGGGGCCATGATCACTTCTTGTTTTGGTGCAGGTTTTGATACCATAGTGACTTCAAAAGTTTGCTATAATTTTGGAAGGGTAAACTAAGTACAGTCCTTGCACTTTTGGCTACATAATATGAGTTAGGGTTTCTTGTTTTTGGGTGGCTATGACAAGTTTTGGGCTTCTATCTTGTGCTATACAACCTCTATACCTACATGTATGGTTGCAATAGCTGTATTTTAATACCTATTCAACACTAGGTACCTCATTTAAGATCAAGATTTAATTATCTTCCTTCTGAGGGTTATCACATGTTCACTGTGACACGTGTATTTTCACTATCAGGCCAACAGGCCAGAAGGCTTGCTTTTGCAAGCACTTTTTTATTGTAAAAATAGCATTGTACTCTATTGTTGCAAAGATAAGAAAGATGTCTACAATAAAAATACACCGGCATACCTGAAACAGATTCCAAAGCTAAATCTAAGCATTCCACGCCAGCTGCAACTATCCTGCCCACTTTTCCGCCATATAGACTTCCAGTATGAAGTTTTGAAACAGTATTGTGGCCTGGCTGAATTCCTGCAAGGGCTCTCTCTATAGACTGCAATGCCAGAAATAGATGCAACTCTAAGGGATTCCTAACTAGCATTGCAAAGGAGCTTCTAACAACAACTTTTAAGTCTTTGAGATTGCCACTATCCATTTTCAAAAATGATGGTTTGTCATGCATTGTGCTTTCACAGGGAGAGAGGTTAGCATTGATGCAATAAACTTCATGGGAAATTGAGCATTTATTTTCTCCAGAGGAAAGAAAGCAAAATGTTGCCATTGCTTCTATGTGTAGATTAATTAGCTTGACATAGACTATGTGAGGGACAACTTGTTCCATATAAGGTATATAACCGCCAATGCATTCCAAGAATCTCAACAGTAACTGCCTCATCCAAGCTATCACCTACAAGAAACTTATTTATGCACAATTTAATGAAATACCCAAAATCTTCAAGAAATGGCTCCCATTTAACAAGAAGATCATGTCGCCATTTCTGTCACATACCCCAATTTTGTAAAATTATGTAATTGTTTTATTTTATTTTGTGAGACATTATGTTAAACTTAATCCTAAGTAGGGATTGATGACTCAGCAGAGTCAACAGTTATGGAGTGTAATTGAAAATATTTTATTAATAATAAATATATTATGGAGACAACAACATCAGAGAGCTGTTAAAAGAGGTTACTGGTCAAACTGGGTATTGGAACTAGGTGGAGAGGCAAAGGACAAGTGGCAGCATCCTCAAGCACTTCCTAAGTTGCAGGTGGCAACTTCCCTATATTTGGGGTCATGATTCCCCAAGAAAGTGGAATGTGGGCAGGTGGCTCATTAAATGACAGTTATCCCAATTAAGACCTAGGCAATCTTTAAAAGTACTCAATGAAGAGAGCTCAGGCTGCTCAGTTTTTACTCCAGGAAGAATTCATTCAGCTGAATGTGATTCAGGAGGTTTCATTTGAGGAAAAGGGAAGATAGTAAGGAAGTGATTGTGAGTGAATGTTTGCAGGAACTTGAAGCTGAGTACAGCTAGTTGAGCTGTGGGAACTGTCTCAAAGATTCTGAGTTAATATAGAGCTGAAAGACTGTATATGTTTTGCTGCACTTAGTTCCAATCCAGGGAGACCAGAGCAAGCTCGGGGGTCCTGAGAAGTCGCTGTTTGAGCGCTCTCCAGGAATTGGTAGGGAGGAACGGCCTCCCATTGCTGTTGTTGTCCACAGCAGTTTAACAAGTTTTTCATTCATATCTTTATATCTTTCTGTGCATAAATAGATAAATAGTATGATTGTTTAAATATCTGAAAAGAATTGTTAGTACTTTGTACTGTTAGTGTAAAAACTTGTTAGTATTACCATGTTTTTCCACACCTGATATCATCAGGTAGTACTCTAGCATGGTATCTCAAAGCTCAGAAGAAGTAATCTCCTAAACTGAGTTCCCTAGTTTATTTTACTTTTATTACAATTGTTTTACTGTGTATTTATCTTTTATTTAAGCTATCTCACTTGCAGCTTTTATTTATATCTGAACTGTACTCTGTTCTTTGGAAAAGAATTAACTGTGCATGAGAAAGAAAGACTAAGTATACTTGAAATATAAGTTATATTCATTCTCTTCTGTATAAATTAAATACATTACAGATTAAAGATTTAGGTATTATCAGTAGGGTTTAGTATTTTGCATTGTAGTAAAAAGAACCAGAATTCTGCATACCAGTATTGTTAT
>LPNX011016053.1:23022-79819 GCA_001517045.1 Pseudotsuga menziesii
GCAAAGAGCAGAGAAACCAAGAAACTGTTTATGCACCCTGTCAACATATAGCATGGAGACGTACATCGAAGAACCGGGCTTACCAGGAAGCGCCGAGCCATACTTTCTTTTCGTTACAGCTACGACTTTGAAGGGCAAGTCTGCCATCGAAGGGCAGATGACATTGGAAGGAAAACCTGCCAAGCAAAAAGAAATCATAAGTTGGTAACCCTAACAGTTTTATAAACAATCAAAACTTAAAAACAATAATCATATTGTAATCACAATCACGTACCTGCGAAGGGTCAAGCAGTAAGCAGACTGGAACGAGGGTACCGGAACCCTTTCATCACCGGGGAAAATGGACCGCGTAGAACCCAAACTCCCTTTCCCAAAGGAGACGTGAGTGTCAACCACCAGCATCCACAATGCTGTAAACCCTCAAGACATGAATTACTGTACAGCCACGAATGAGCACAGGATACAGCCCACGAAGGAGCAATGCAATATAGCCCACAAGGGAGCAATACAACGCAGCCCACGAAGGAGCAATGCAATACAGCCCACAAGGAAGCAATACAATGCAGCCCACGAAGGAGCAATGCAATACAGCCCACAAGGGAGCAATACAACGCAGCCCACGAAGGAGTAACTCAACACAGCCCACGCAGGAGCACCACGAAGACGGGCTACACACCAGACTGCCTCAAAACAAAAATCAACCAGCAAGAACCACTAGGGTTCGGCAGTGCAGCGCTCAAAGCCTGCAGGCGAGAGGAAGACTAAATCGAAATTGGAGGCAAGTCAACTTATACAGCCCAATGCATGGCGAGGAGGCAGCCACGTTAACCCTTAAATTATTTCCAATAAGTGGGTCGAACTCTAATGTTTCGTAGCATTGCATTTGCCAACATAATCATAGTGGGAAAGTTCCATATCAATGCTTTTGCCAACATAATCATGGTATGAAGGTACTATATAATCACCCTTCGACCTTGACCTGCATAAGGTTAAACACCATAATGTTAATTATCAAGCATGAAAACGAATACTACCTTGCAACAATATAAACTATATCCTATTTATGTTAACCATAGTGTAATGTGTTAACATTCAATGAAACATTATAACTTGGATTTTTGGCATTGTAATGTTTAAGCTATTAATATTGGTTCCTCATACAAAAACCATGAACTACAAGAGACTTGTAATTTGTTAAGTCTAGATCAAACATGTGAAATGTAAGAGTTATGGTTTGAGACCTCATCTGAGGTTATCTCATTTGATTATAATATAATCAATGAACTCATATTACAAGAACAATGAAATCTAAGTGTAGAGTTATAGTTGTATAAATTATACAGTATATACCTTGCGACCAATTACTTAATGTAATAATGTAACAAGGAGTCTAATCTATATTATTTTACATGTCAAATGATCTCATTATTTGTGAGTTATTTATCTCAAGGAATGACCATGTACAACATGGGACGTAGATCATTTATCATAACTGATATTATTATAAATGTCTATGTTCTTAATTATTCAAAGAACTCTGTTTAACTACATGAATTGAACTAGTGATTTTAACCATTCAAAAGGGCGACCTTAGAAACCTGTAAGAGCCCCTTTCAGCTATAATGTCGCTACTGAACATCACTTTTGTAGCCCTTACCTAGTGCTAGTAATTCAATAATTTTTTATAGGCAATATTGGAAAAGAAATCTATTTAAACTGCCATCCTTATCTCTGAATGTTCATTCAACTGAAAAGTTCATAGATATAACTAGAAATGACAATCCTTTTCTTTAGTGTCTTTTAACCTTTCTCATCATATTTTTGCTTTATATCAAAAGTGAAATAAAGGAGGCTATACCTGTAGAAGCTGAATAGTCCGTTTAACATGCGATCTATTTATTTAGTTCTCTACTGAAAGCACTTGATAACAGCATATGATTTATTTTACTCTAGAATGATCTGTTAGCAGCAATCCCAAAAAATTTACCTGTTGATCTGTAAGAGAAAGGAAAACTGTGTGCGTTAGCTTTACAGCTAAGTAAGCCCAGTCTAACGTAGTATATCCACTTGCTATTGCAAACAGAGAACATTCAAAAAACTGAAGAAAAAACTCAACTAGCATTCCAACCAAGTAAAGATCTTACAGTTACAAAATAAATAGCATTAACTAATCAGTATTTAAAGATTGCGTTAACATACATTTATGCTATTTAAAAGTTTTTAAATTTTTGAAATTTTTGGGGTTTTGACAATTTCAATGATCCTGTTTTGTCCTTGCGGCATTGCTGATCAAGATTGTCTAAGGAAGACACTAGCCCCCATATAATGCTTTTTATAGCACATGTCAATGCAATAACTCCAATCCATGATCCACAATAAGGCTTACATGCATCTACAACCTCTGTCCCATCGCTCATACCTTCAAAATTTCCTGTTAAGGTGCTAATTAACTGATTTGAACAAATATCGATCTCAAATTGCTTTGTTTTAAATAACGAACTGTATTTCCTGCTTCAAGACTCAAAGTCTTTCCTAGAGCTTCAATCAGTGTTTGAACATCCATGTGCTCTTTTTTTTTGGAAATGGGATCTATGTTGGAGTTTTGAGGAGTATTACTGGATTTGACAACCCTGCATGTATCTGAAGTGCATTGAACATCACAAATTAGAGATCTTGCAGCTATATTAAAGAAATCTTCATAGATTAACATAAGTGTCCTAGAAGTATGATCAAGTATGGAAAATATAAGATGTTTTCCAGGATTGACATTCCCTGTCAAGTCATCTTTCAAGAAAGGCTGCCACAGAGCACACTCGGAAAAGCATTGAGTAACAACATCTATAGACCTGAGTAGCCACAGGAAAGAAGAGGAGCTTTCAAAAAGTATGGGCAATAAAGATAATGCAAGTCATCTCCAAGTATGTTTTCTGCTTAAATGTATTGATAATGCAAGTCATCTCCAATATAATTAAGCGACTACTTGCTTTAAGAGGTTCCATTGAACTTGTGGAAAATATTTATAGAGTTCATGAGAGATTCACAGTATTTTCTCACATCTACATCATTTACAAACATTTTAAAGAGGAGAAAACTCTCCTATTTTCTAACAAAAACAACTTTCATTAGGAAAAGTGCAACCTTGGTCCTCTTCAGTGGTATGGAAAAACATTGCCTAATCACTGGGACTAGGGAATGTTAAGCGACAGCCTGTAGGTGATTTAAAAAAAAAAACACTTATAGCCATTGGTTAAGTGACGGCCTGTAGTTGATTTAAAAAAAAAAAAACACTTATAGCCGTCGGTTAAGCGACGGCTTGTAGGTGATTTAAAAAAAAAAAAATCAATACTGTCGCTTAACCGATGGTTAAGCGACGGTTTTATTTGGTTAAGCGACAGTTTTCTTTGGTTAAGTGATGGTTTTCTTTGGTTAAGCGATGGTTTTCTTTTGTTAAGCGACGGGTAAGCGACGGCCTATAAGTGTAGTTTTTTAATTTTTTTTTATCCACCGTCGCTTAACCGATGGTAAACTGAGCTGTCGCTTAACCGACGGATTGGAAAGATGTCAGATAACCGATGAAAATCCACCGACGCTTAAAAAAAATCATAGTGTCGTACATGCGACAGGGAAGTGTCGAAAATCCGACAATACGGCCGTCGGATTTTTGTTCGAAATGTAGTTGTGTTAGCTAAGCATATGAAAAATTTCACAGAAATAACATCCTTTCTGTTGGTGTAGATAAAACTCAGGGGGTCACAACCTCCTTCCAGCCAATGCTAGAGAACAAATGGAAACTGGTGCTTCCACAAAGATAGAGCACAATTTTCCACAGGTTAAAGCTTGAAGCCGCGAGTCATAGTTTAAATAGTCAGACTAATATCTGTTCAAGTTGGTGGCTAAAGATCATGAGTTGATGCTTACATAGATTGAAGTTGTTGCAGGTTGGTACCAACATCCCACATATTGTACTTGGGATTAGGTTAACACCTGAAATGAGTGGGTGCTCATGTTTGGAGACTGCAATCTCCCACTGATGTAATTATACAATATATTCATAGAATTACATTTATTCTCAAGTATTTGTGAGTTGTTTTGATTATTCTTATGAATGCTGAAATGTTTTAATTTTGTGAAAATATGCATGTTAAAATATACATATTTTCACAATTAATAAATCATCCCAGGCCCTCTCAGTAATAACTTAATACAAACAATTGGTAATAGAGCAGGCGTCTTCGGTACATAGACTAACATTTAGAAGACAGATCCAACACATAAATGATAAAACTAGAGATGCCTCCTAAATTCATGAAGGGTGGAGTAGATGATGAAAAACTTGCAAAAGTGGATTTTGAAGGAGAACTAATCAGTGCTCTAGAAGAGTTAGAAAAATATAGGAAGAAAAAAAGGCTCCGAAAGAGAAACTTGTAGAACATAAAGAACAAGCTGAAGAAATAAGGAATTTAAAATTGGAAATAATGGAATAGTTAGCACACTAGGAAGAAAAGTGTGAAAATATGGAAGAAGAAGTTATTCGTCTATAAGAAGAATAGTTCAAGAAAAATAATCAACTGAATTCTTGACAAAAGTACAATAGAGAATCAGGGAATTAAGAAAACTACATAAAAACAACTCAAAAGATAGAAACATATGTCAGAATCTATGTGAATGTAGTTGAAGGGTTTATTCCAAAATAAAAACAAAGTTATGGAAAAAGGATATTTTCACCCAAACGCTATTAGATTCTCCTTATACAAATGTGACATCCCCAAAAGTACCTTGCTGCGGAAATAGGTAAAATGGGTAAGAAAAAAAAATTCTTTTCTTTAATAGAGCTTTAAACCATCCAAGTAAGTGCTTCAGAATTGAAAGACTACAAAATATGTTTGTTAACCTATTTTATCGATAACCTTTAAACTGCATTCATACTGATATCATCATGAAAAATAAACAAGCACAACATAATTACACAAAGGACAAAACAACCATATTCACGTGGTTCACCTCGTCCGTGAGGCTACATCCACCAAAGTGTTAGACGTTATATTAATTCTTCCATAAATAGGGTACAATGACGCGGCTTATATGTTACAATATGATACCACCTCGATACAAGGCAGATGTAGTGGAAAAATTGTATTTCCCAATCCCAAAAGGGATGTTCACGACTCGACTTTGCACAATTAGTTAGCATACAAACTATACCAGCATAACCGAGAATGAGCTCCCAGCCGAACACCATGAGTTAGTATTTGGACTATAAAGGACAGCTTAAGCTCTAAATTAGCATGCTGCTTGTCCATGGTTCCTTCTAGATCTGAAAGAGTCCCAACTTTATAATATATGTCAACAATTCATTTTTCAACAATACATCAATACAGAATTAAACTTTAAACATCAAAACATCCAGATTAAATCAGTCTTCAAACAAATGCCATGACTAACAAGCATTAAAACAAAAGGGTCTTACTAAGAGCACAAAGGCTATGAGATGAATTTGCACAGATCACTGTTTATATTCTCAACAGTAAAATGCATAAGATTTCCACACCCACTAGGCATATGGGAAATTAGTGCACTAGCTGGGTAATGTCTTCCCTTAATACCAGTTTAATAAAACCCAACACTTATTTATGAAGGTCCTGCCAGGTTTTTCCTGACCCACAAACGAAGATATATAAATAATTATTCATAATCCTAGCAGGCTTTTCTTTTTCTATATTCAATCCACCAAACTGTGGATACCCTATCCTACTACTATTAAATAGAACATTTTTATAACCTACTGCTATTGCTACATAGCACTTTTATAGCAAAGTACCTGCCCATTCCAGTAGCGCTTTATTCAAATAAGATTTGATGCATATATTACTTGTGTATGACTATAGGGGACAAAGGAAGTAGGCCTGATTGAGTTGCTCTGCACTTGCATTTAAGGCTCGTCACATTCTACAATTTATATGATTGATTTTGTTTGGGTTGTTCTACATTTAGTATTAACTTCGGTATTTTGGGTTTTGTACTTACAGTTATCTAGACGATGCACTGAACTATGTGCATAAATATAAATAGGGTTTAAATAGAGGAACAACACCCAAACATCTAGATCGATTCTTTTCACAGTAACATAGTTTTAAAAAAAAACAACTCAAAGATCGGATAAAAGGCACCGAGTTTATAAAGAAATAAAACAAGCCTTTAAATCTATTTCTTTCCTGAAATTGTGGTGCAAAGATACCGAGTTATAAAGAATAAAAAGAAACAAGACTTCAAATCGATTTCATTCAGGAGATGATGGCCAAAATACCTAGTGTTCAAACATGCACAAAAGCAACTATAAAGAAATATTCAGATCAGACTCAAATCGTGAGCATCAATTTGCCAGAGGACCGATCCAACAGATCCAGACTCAAATTGATAAGATAACATCCTTTTAATCAACCCAAAACACCAAAATTTTTATCAGATCATTTTTATAAAGAATAACAACAAAAAATGTAGATCGATAATCTTCTTGAAATTGTGGCTCCAAAACAAAGAACAACATTCAAAATATCATTCAACTGAGATCGATCTTTCATGCAATTACCATACGATTCAGCAAACAATGATTTGGAAACCATGATGCAAATTTTATAGATCGGTAATAATAACAGTGATTTCATCGAAGCTTCAGGCAATCACCAAATAAAAAATAATAGCATTTTTTAATAAGCACCGATCGAATTATAAAACATACACCAGATTGTGAGCATAAATAACAGCATTCAGACCATGAACCGATCCAAGCTATAATGCCTTCACCGGATTGAAAATAAACAACGTTTTCAACAATAAATCCAACCCAACTATAACGCATTCATCAAATGGAGCATAATAAAATAAATGCAGATAAACAGACTCAGATATGAAAAGGAATATAACAACAAAACAATCAAAATGCAAAAAGATAAACAATGATCGATTCGTTGGGAGATCGCGCCCCTTCCTGACAATGGACTTGGGTCCTTTTCCTTTCAGGGTTACTCGACCCCTCTGTAAGATTATAATCTCTCTTTGAGATCATAGAGCTTCTAAGGGCACCCCCTTTGCTTTGCATTTCCCTCCTTTTATAATGTGTAAGTCCCTCATTTCCTTCTCCCGAGTGCATGCGGGATTAACAAATTAACCTTTATGTTTAATATATTTTTTATTTTAAAAATATGTATGCATACTTGATAAGAATTTTCCTTTTTTCCAAATCATTTCTCTTCTAACATTTTCTAGAGTCATTTTAACTATATATCAAGGCTTAAGAAAAGAAAAAGGTATTTCATAAAGGATCTACACCATGTAAATCTTTTGTTCTTTCCTTTTATCTCTAGACACATTATATGATTAATCTATGTTTATAGGTAAGAGAATTTTATTTTGTACATCTAAATTTACCAATAAAAACCTTCTTGGAATAGTGGGATTGGTATAGAATATTTTTAATAAGAGGATTAACTCGCCATTCTATAACAATGCATGGCCCCCCTTGTTTTCTCAAATGAGTAGAGCGTTGTTTCTTAAACAAATCAGATTTAAGATACAAATGAACATTTTGTTAGTAAAATGACTCTTTATTCTCTCAGCATTCACAACTACCATGATGTTACATAGTCATCATTCATTGGGTTCCCATGCCTTTACTTTTCCTGAACACCCCTTTCCCTAGGGGATCTGTTTCCCTATCGTTTGGTTGTAACAAGTTTCACCCTCTAAGTCAAACAGTCAGATTCCCAACCCAGGATGTCAGACTCATAGTCTCCTTTTTACTAGGATTTGTACTTTGGATGGGGCCGTGAAGGGACATTACATCCTTCCCCCCTTAGAGTTAACACCATCCTCGGTGTTACCTGTTTATTTATTGCTTGCTTTTATACTTCCTACTCCCTTTGATTAATGGGATTGGGTCCTCATCCTGCATTTATAACCATACACATGCATATATATACTAGCATTGATATTGAAAACAATGCATAACTCAGAAATCCACATTATACAATTTCCACAATCCACAGTGGTTCCAATATACATGTCAGTTTTATTTGCAAAAAATAGACATAATACCACATAGGTACAACTTACCTGTAATGTCCATACCTCTTCCTAGAAATATTCTTTTCTCTGGATTTCCTCCATCCCAGCACTCCAAGTGCTAACAGTACTTCAAGTACCAATTCAAGCCACCCAACACAAGGACGATACCCACCCTTAGGCGTATCTCCTTTTTGTGCTATTCTTGGTGCTTCACCATTACTCTTTTCTCTTGATGTCCTCCATCCCAGCACTCCAAGTGCTAATAGTACTTCAAGTACCAATTCAATCCACCCAACACAAGGACAATACCCACCCTTAGGTGTATCTCCTTTTTGTGCTATTCAGGGTTCTTCACCAAGCTAAGGCACCTCCGTTCTCGCACATCCCCACAGTGCCTAGAGGTTATTCTCTTCATAGAGTCCCCCACTCTTGTGACAATCCTCTCAATGTGTGTGGAATGAGTCTTAACCAAAATGTCTTACATCTAGGCGTCCCCAGAATGCATAATGGTCCCTCACTGGCCCGGGGGAAAACAAGGTAGCTTTCATCCACTACCTCCATCACCACTTCCTCATGGTGACAACCTTTTTCACATGAGATCTTTCTCATATCTTCTTAACTCATTACGGTCTTGGATATTTAGCCTTCCTCATGGCCACAATATTCCATGCCTGCAATCACTCCATAGGTGGTCAGCTCATCATATCATTGGTTCAAAGAACATCAAACTTTTTAGCATAAGTCATGTCTTACATCATTTCTCATTCATCAAATAAGAGTCTTTATACTAGTGGACTTTTTTTACCACTAAGGCATTCTATTGATTTCTTAAGCACAACGAATTTTATTACTCACCTCGGCTGCATTGTAGCCCAAGTTCATAAGTAAATCTACTTTCATGTCTTGAAATATTTGTTGTCGTACCTTGTGAGTACATATGAAAGATCAATAGTCTCCATGTGTACCGCCTGATTCTTCACTTGCACGCTTGTTATCACATTGGTTGCATTCTTGTACCTAATCACAACCTCTCATTCCATTTCTACATGCACTTAGCATTCATTTAGTGGTTTAATGAAATCTAATAAGAAATTATTCTCATAGCCATTCCCATTCTACTTTATAACAGTTCACAAGATAGCATCTTATATCATCATTCACCACTATTTCCAAAGCTATTATTTTATGGAAAGAAGATAGCAATTCTATGACAAACTTTACCTTAGGTTTATGTCCATTTAGGATTCAAGGTCATATGCTATTGATGTGCATAGCTATAGGAGGAGCATCAAGGGTCTAGTCCATCCACCTTTGGAATCAAAAATTTGTTCGACCTGTCAAGCAGGCCCAATCATCACAGTTGTCTTTAGTGACCAGAAATTGTTAATAAAATGTTAGTGTTTATGCATTTTAACACTTCCATTTGACACCATGTACATTTTTCATTCAGATGTGGTGCAGAAAACAAGTTAAGTAAATACAAAAACAACGTCTTTAAAGAAGTGCAACAAACAATAGATTTTAACAAATAAGCATTAAAGCATTTCCTTAATATGCAACTCGTGGGGATTTAACTGAATTCCCTTTTTCTGTAGGAGAATTAATGTTAATACACCACTTGAATACCATTCTATGATTCTGAGAATCTGAAGTGACTTCTCCTTTGTACTACAGTCACCCATTTTTGCTTTACAGTTTTACTCTTTGCTAGGCCTCAGTCAGTGTTGTTTAAGAACAATGCCCATAATGAACATAATGCATTTAGGCTCCCAAAATGTATTACAGGACCTACTATAAGGTGTTCATTGCAGCATCCTAAAGTGATGTAAGATAGTATGTACCAATGCATCATTGCAGTTTCATATTTGCTATGTATAAATAGTCAGTCAGGTTTCTTTATATATAACTATTTTGTTGAGATAAGAAAATCATCTGCTTCTTAGTAGACAGTAGTATCATAAATCCTAAATAAGTTGAACTACCAACAATTTTATGAAGCAGCCTTTGAAATTTTTTACAACACTACAACATGTGTAGCAACAACTTGACATTTAATAGAAAAAGGCCTCGACCTTTGATTTCCTATTCGAGACCGTCCAAGAATCTTAGCAAGAAACTCCATCCCTTGAATAAAACAGAATTAATCTAAGCAAACCTTCTTGAGTTAACAGGGATCCAATTTCCATAGTCTATATACAATCATTACATATGATACATATTATGAAGAAACTCTGTCAAATGGTGTGAAAATATAACGTTGGTTGATGAATGCTATCGAATTTCCCCGATTTCAAACACAATATAATATACTAATATTCATCAGTTCATCTCGAATATTCATGCAAGGTTATACTTACCAGTGCAATCACCATTAGGTACTTCCTTTGAGGCTGAAAAAGCAGTTAATCTTTGCAAAAAAAGGATATGAGATTTACCTCTTGGTAACATCCACTTCTAACTTCCAAGGGTCAAGAGCGATTAGAACTTAGGACAGTTCCTTTTTTAAGGGCTCAGTAAAATTTCTCAATTTGCGAGAGAACAATAAATTGTTTTAATTTTTTCACAACTAATCAAAGTATACACATTTTATTCTTATATTATTTTGTTATGTATTACTACAACATTCTTAGTATGATTGACTAAGAACCCAGTTGGAATTGCTTCAATTTACTGCCATTATGTGTTTATGGTACCTTATGGCATTTAAAGTGCTGGTGAATGTAATTCTACATACTGGTGGAACCGACTGAATTTCCAAAGGAGAATAATTTTATGCAATGCAGTGGTATGCATGTATCTGAGTAAAATTTATGTAATGCACATCGTAGTGTGACTCTAATTTCATCTTGGCCCGTGTTCTAACCCTAAACAAAATGTTAAAGTGTGCATAGGACCAAATACTACCTGATTCAGTGAAGTCAAGTTTTTCATAGATAGGAACTGTAAATTGGTTTTTGAGCCTGCAAAGCTTGGGGCCTAAAAATTTAACTCCCTGCATTTTGGAATCCATGCTCTTGCCATAGCTTGGGAAGTCTGGCCATAGATTTTTGAGGCAGTATTCAATGTAATTATCTAAACTACCAATTTTAATAAAAAGTATGGGCATGCAATGTATGCATGTCATGAGGATCTATTCAAGAAGAATATATTACCAATGTACAACTCCAAATTCTACAGATCCACACAATGAAAATTAAAACCTCAACCCAAATAGTAATAGTAAAAGGATATGCCACATAATAATTGTCCTTTACATTTTATACCATAGATAGAACATTCATCATGCTAAGAAACTTAACAGAGTGACTATCATGGTACTCATCTGGTTTCTATTTCGACAACTGATCCCGAGAAGGTATGAACTGCCGCGTCGCAGTTTCTTCCAACAGTAATTCGACCTTCTTGCAAAATCATCATGTTACCCCATTCTTAAGGGTCCAGTGTTGTAGCTAGCTCTGATACCATATGTGACATCCCCAAAAGTACCTTGTTGTCGAAAAGATAAAATGGGTAAGAAAAAAAAATATTTCTTTTCTTTAATAGAGCTTTAAACCATCTAAGTAAGTGTTCGGAATTGAAAGACTGCAAAATATGTTTGTTAACCTATTTTATCGATAACCTTTAAACTGTATTCATACTTATATCATCATGAAAAATAAACAAGAACAACATAATTACACAAAGGACAAAACAACCATATTCACTTGGTTCACCTCGTCCACAAGGCTATGTCCACCAAAGTGTTAGTCATTATATTAATTCTTCCATAAATAGGGTACAATGATGCGGCTTATTTGTTACAATATAATACCACCTTGATACAAGGTAGATGTAGTGGAAAATTTGTATTTCCCAATCCCAAAAGGGATGTTCATGGCTCGGCTCTGCACAATTAGTTAGCATACAAACTATACCAGCTTAACTGAGAATGAGCTCTCGGTCAAACACCATGAGTTAGTATCTGGTCTATAAAGGAAAACTTAAGCTCTAAATCAGCATGCTTGTTGTCTATGGTTCCTTCTAGATATGAAAGGGTCCCAACTTTATAATAAATTCCAACATTTCATTTTTCAACAATACATCAATACAGAATTAAACTTTACACATCAAAACATCCGGATTAACTCAGTCTTCAAACAACTGCCATGACTAACAAGAATTAAAACAAAAGGGTCTTACTAAGAGCACAAAGGCTATGAGATGAATTTGCATAGATCACTGTTTCTATTCTCAACAGTAAAATGCATAAGATTTCCACACCCACTAGGAATATGGGAAACTAGTGCACTAGCTGGGTAAAGTCTTCCCTTAATACTAGTTTAATAAAACCCAACACTTATTTATGAAGGTCTTGCCAGGTTTTTCGTGACCCACAAACGAAGATATATAAATAATTATTCATAATCCTAGCAGGTTTTTCTTTTTCTGTCTTCAATCCACCAAACTCTGAATACCCTATCCTACTACTATTAAATACAACATTTTTATAACCTACTACTGTTGCTACAGAGCACTTTTATAGCCAAGTACCTACCCATTCCAGTAGTGCTTTATTCATATAAGCATTGATGCATATAATACTTGTGTATGACTGTAGGGAACAAAGGAAGTAGGCCTAATTGAGGTGCACTGCACTTGCATTTAAGGCTCATCACATTTTGCAATTTATATGATTGATTTTGTCTGGGTTGTTCTACATTTAGTATTAACTTCGGTATTTTGGGTTTTGTACTTACAGTTATCTAAACCACCCCAATGCACTGAACTATGTGCATAAATAGAAATAGGGTTTAAATAGAGGAACAACACCCAAACATCCAGATCGATTCTTTGCACATTACAGAGTTTTAAAGAAAAAAGAACTCAAAGATCGGATAAAAGGCACCGGGTTTATAAAGAAATAAAACAAGCCTTTAAATCAATTTCTTTCTGGAAATCGTGGTGCAAAGATACAGAGTTATAAAGAATAAAAAGAAACAAGCCTTCAAATCAATTTCCTTCTGGAGATCGCGGAAAAAATACCTAGTGTTCAGACATGCACAAAAGCAACTATAAAGCAATCTTCAGATCAGACTCAAGTCCTGAGCATCGATTTGCCAGAGGATCGATCCAACAGATCCATACTAAAAATGATAAGATAACAACCTTTTAATAAACCCAAAACACCAGAATGTTTATCAGATCATTTTCATAAAGAATAAGAACCAAAAATGCAGATCGATAATCTTCTTGAAATCGTGGCTCCAAAACAAAGAACAACATTCAAAATACCGTTCAACTGAGATCGATCTTGTCAAAACCCCAAATTTTCCAAAAAAATTAAAATTTAAAATTTTACATATCATTAGCATAAATGTTGTTAAATAATCATTTAATTAGTTATATGTTATCATTTTATTAATTAAATTATCTGTTGGATTGTGTTTAATGATAGAATAGTTCTTTTTAGAATACTGACTGGTTTTCTTTTTGTGACCACAAGGTGGGATGTCATGCAAAACTAGGCTTACTTAGCTTTCGAGCTAATGCAGAACGTTTTACTGTTCTTACAGACTACAGGTAAGCAGTTCGGTTGGCATCTTGTCAAAATTCTAAAGTGTTTATAAGTACAAGTATGTCGCAAGCACAAAAGTACAGTAGGAAGATAAATGCTAAACCATTTTCAATACTTACTGAGGTAAAATTCAATAACTGTCCATCTTTCTAGTGGAAGTAACTTTATGATTCTTAAATATTACTGTGCTATTCGATATTTATCATAGATTCCAATTATTAAAGAATCCAATTAAACTCTTTACAAAATAAAGTAGAAAAAGGCAGAGTTATAGAATTTACAGTTTACCTTCCAAGTGCACACATACACTTACATTGTAATGTTCATTTATAAAGGGTTACGTATTACTGTTTCCAAAACTAAGTTTATTTCTTAGTCAGATAGATGACTTACTATAACAGGTTTTGATTCTAATCCTTTCATATCAAATAAGCGGACCTGTACTTAGTGGCTACTATCTTAAAAGAATGTAGAACTGAATCATTTACTGATCTAACATTTACGATGATAAATTCTTAAATGAAGAGTTTAAAAGATTAACTCTTGTATGTCACCATTTCTTGGTTAAGAACCTTTATTCTAGGCAAAACAATATCAAAGTAAATGTTATTATTTTCTTTGTATTATTTTACCAATTTCTATTCTTAGAAAAATAGGATAAGACCAAAGGGTTAACATTACTATCGGTATACTTACGATGGTTGATTTTGCAACACTTTTGATATCATCCATTAGTATATTTTATAATTAAAATATAGAGGTTGAGTAAATACTTGTATGAGTATTATTCCTACCCAAACATATGTACTATACTTCCCTTCTACAGCAATTTACAAAACTTATTTCTTTTAAGATTGTAAGAGTCAAAAGACAAAATAGTCATTCACCTAATGGAAAAGTCATGAATAAGACCAATTCATAAAGGATTTGACTCTAAAGGAAGACTCTTATAAACTTTTCTTTTATACAATCCAAGTTTATACATAAGATCATATTATGCACTTACTACTCTAGATATGGTATGCTCTTGATCTAATGTTATTAGGTAAGAAAATCATGTTACAAAGTTATAGATTGCAAAGTCAAATACATCTACGATGAAATATAGGGTTATATCCCGATTGCATTGCATGGATGATAATATATCATAACGTATTGTAATGAATTGCTAAAATCTTGCATTAGTGGTAAGTTCCAAGGTAAAGTTTACGTATTAACATATTTCTTGTTATAATTCTCCAATGATAGGTTGACTTCGGCCGGGACTAAGGTATAACCTTCGAGACAACCAAATGATTGTCAACAATTTATCCTCATGATTAGCTCATTAAAACTATAGAAAGAATACCCACCATGGAAAAAATATTTGCATGGAGACGTGGCTTCATTTGGGCCATGCATCGCAGGATTTAAAAGGGTCATCTCCAAAACCTAGCTCATTATCTTCCCTTGCCTTCAGGCACTCATCCATATTCTGCGATATAACCGGCTGCTCTGTCACCTATGTAGTGCTGCGACTGTCTTTAGCTTACTCCTCCCTAGTTAGCTTGCCCAAACGCACCAAAGTGAAGGTTGTTTCAAATGTGTTTCTCTTCGTCACGCGTTACTCGTTCTCCTTTAATATTTTTGCTGCCTCAACAGCTTAAACTCGAACCCTTGACTGTAACAGTCCCCACCCTTATCCTTCAGTTAATCCAAATGGGAGTGGTTCCTCCTTTTGGAGTGTTGTGGTTTGAGTTTCACCATTTACTATACGTTGTTTGGAAGGAGTAACATCATGAATTAGGGTTTTACCTACTCCTTCAGTTAGATGACTTGAGGTTTCTCTACTGTCAGTGATTTATGGGTGTTGTAACGCTGTTTCTTTTGCAACTGAATGGCAGACTTCTTGCTCGTGCTGGTCGCTGGTCGCTGCATTGCTGTTTAACGACTTTTAGTTACTAAGGTAAAAAAAATATTATTCGTTTATTTTAATGTTATTGCACATTTTCTTGTTTATACAGCTCCTTGCCTTTAATATATACTTAACAGCCGAACGTATAATGGTTTTGCAGGTATGACTTACCTCTCTTCTCTGTCTTCGCAGTGAGTAATGAGGTTGCGGCGATAAGAGGCCATGGTAAGCCCTGGTTTTTCAATGGCTATTCCACCTTATGCAAACCCTTATGGGGTAATAAGGGTTGGTCGTTGCGGCCTAAAATAACCTCATCGTTTTTGGCTGTTTTGGTTGTTTGTTCGCTATTTTTCACAGTTTTGTTAAGACCCTAGCTTTACTGCAGGGTTCTCCGGCTTCGGCCGTTGAGTGTATATTTTGTTTTGTATATATTAATGTGTTTAAAGTAAAATAATAGGCTGTAAGCATCCATATGTAATTTCTCAGTACGGCCATGAGTTTTTATTACCAAACTGGGTTTTACAGTCATTACTTTTGTATAAACTGAATGAATAGGGTTTTTACCCTAAATTTGACAGTGAAGAAAATAACTCCGTTTAAAATCACTGTTAAGTTGTACTGCGCTTCTGCAATATAAGGGTTACTAGATATTTTTATAATATTAAGTTAAGCTTGATAAAGGAGCATCCTGCATTTCTGTTATTTAATTCCTACGCAACTATGCATTTGATTTTTACTGTTAATAATATTATTAGGGTTTCTGTACCTGGTTTAAATTTTGACTTTCTTGTTAATAAGAATCTGTAAATATTGATGTATAGTTTATACCCTTTAATGTTATAGGGTTTTTATGTCTTTCTTTTTACAATAATTTTTAAGTACTGTGAGTATACTTGTAGCTCAGACAATATAATTAGTTCTGGGTTGTACTTACAGTAATAAGAACACTACTATATGTTAATAGTAATAATATTCCTATAATACGTAAAATAAAAGTATATTATTACTAATATAATAACTATATTATCCTTCTGAGATTACTAAAGCCTCTATGTTAATATCCTTAGTTTATTTTATAAGCATATTGAAAGATAGCACTTTGTTGTTTAATTATTGTGTAAATTATGCTATACTATATGTGTTCTTTTGTAATTAGTTTGTCTTATTAGTTATGATATTTATTTATATACAAAGGATTTAATTAACTCTATCTAGAGTCTAACTCATAAGCATAGATAGTAACATCCATTCATACTCAAAACAAGAAGAATAACAGCTCTGAAAACTGTGCAAGCTCAGTCCAAATAAAGGAAGAAAAATAATGAAATGACTACATCACTAAACATACATAAAATCTAGACCAGATTTGGTTCGACAAAAGATTTAATCATTATTGAACTATTCCTACTTTCAGTTTGTTATTAGACATATAATAATTAAAATATTCTAATCTAGAAGAAAGAAACTGTATGGTTTAACAGTAGATAAATCCATTCTAACCCTACTTTAGAGTGATTATTATACTCTTCTATTTGTTCTTTACAAATACTAGAATTACTGAAAGTAAAAAAGCTATACAAGGAATAGTTTTTAACTATGAACTCATACAACTGTCAGTAAAATATCTTTTCTACAAATAGGTAAAGAAACATTCTACTATTTTGTAGTCTCATCATGCTATCCTTATTTAAATTTACCCCTGTGCTAGAGTACGGTCTGGTAAACCTAGATGTGGAAAAACATAGTGGGTATTTATTTGTCATCAATAGATTCTATTACTGATAAACTAAAACATCTACATCACTAAACCAGTTAAATATTTATATCATACCTACAAACAAAACATTCAACCATTCAAAGTTATTCAAAACAAAGACAGTTAAGTGGTAGAACCTGTTCAAAATGGGACAACAACAGCAATGGGAGGCCGTTCCTCCCTACCAACTCCTGGAGAGTGCTCAAACAACGACTCCTCAGGACCCCCGAGCTTGCTCTGGTCTCCCTGGCTGGAACTAGGTGCAACAATAGTCAAATACCAGTCTTCAAACTTAGTATCAAATCTGAACTTATCAGTAAGTTCTCCCAGCTAACAAGCTGTAATAAACCAAGTTACTGTAGAATTCCCCTCAGAACAAATTCCTTACAGTTTTTTCCTTTTTCCCCAATGAATTTCTTGAATATCATTCACCTGAATGATTTTTCTCTGGAAAATATCTGAGCCACCTTAGCTCTATTCATTGGGTACTTCTAAAAGATTTTCCTAAGTCTTTTTGGGTTAGTTGTCATTTATTGAGCCACCTGCTCTGATCCCACTTTCTTGGGGATCATGACCCAAATTATAGGGAATTTTCCACCTACAACCTAGGAAGTGTTTGAGGATGCTGCCACTTGTCTTTTTCCCTCCACCTAGTTCCATCCACCAGTTTGACCAGTAACCTCTTTTTAACAGCTCTCCCATGCTGTTGTCTCCATAATTTATTTATTAATAATAAAATATTCTGAATTACATTCCACTTCTGTTGACTCTGCTGAGTCATCAGTTCCTACTTAGCATTAAATTTAACATAATGTCTTAGGAATATAATTAAAACAATTAACATTATTTTACAAAATTGGGGTATGTGACAGATCTTTCATGCAATTACCAGATGATTCAGCAAACAGTGCTTTGGCAACCATGATGCAAATTTTGCAGATCGGTAATAATAACAACGATTTCATCAAAGCTTTAGGCAATCACCAAATAAAAAATAATAGCGTTTTTTAATAAGAACCAATCAAATTATAAAACATACAACAGACTGTGAGCATAAATAACAACATTCACACCATGAATCGATCCAAGCTGTAATGCCTTCACCGGATTGAAAACAAACAACATTTTCAACAATAAATCCGATCCAACTATAACTCATTCATCAAATGGAGAATAATAAAATAAATGCAGATAAACATATTCAGATATGGAAAGGAATATAACAGCAAAACAATCGAAATGCAAAAAGATAAACACTGATTGATTCGCTAGGAGATCACGCCCCTTCCTGACAATGGACTTGGGTCCTTTTCCTTTCAGGGTTACCCGACCCCTCTGTAAGTTTATAAAATCTCTTTGAGATCATAGAGCTTCGCTTTGCATTTCCCTCCTTTATAATGTGTAAGTCCCTCGTTTCCTTGTCCCGAGTGCACGTGGGATTAACAAACTAACCTTTATGTTTAATATATTTCTTATTTTAAAAATATGTATGCATATTTGATAAGCATTTTCCTTTGTGCCAAATCATTTCTCTTGTAACATTTTCCAGAGTCATTTTAACCATATATCAAGGATTAAGAAAAGAAAAAGGCCTTTCAGAAAGGATCTATGCCATGTAAATATTTTGTTCTTTCCTTTTATCTCTAGGAACATTATATGATTAATCTATGTTTATAGGTAAGAGCCTTTTCTTTCGTACATCTAAATTTTCCAATAATAGCCTTCTTGGAATAGTGGGATTGGTATAGAATATTTTTAATAAGAGGATTAACTTGCCATTATATAACAATGCATGCCCCCCCTTGTTTTCTCAAATGAGTAGAGCGTTGTTTCTTAAACAACTTAGATTTAAGATACAAATGAACATTGTGTTAGTAAAATGACTCTTTATTCTCTTAGCATTCACAACTACCATGATGTTGCGTAGTCACCATTCATCGGGTTCCCATGCCTTTACTTTTCCTAAACACCCCTTTCCCTAGGGGATTTGTTTCCCTATCGTTTGGTTGTAACAAGTTTCACCCTCTAAGTCAAATAGTCAGATTCCCAGCCTAGGATGTAAGACTCATAGTCGCATTTTTACTAGGCTTTGTACTTTTGGATGGGGTCGTGAAGGGACATTACAACGAAACTGTTTTTTGTTTTGAAACTTCGGTCACAAAGAAACAGACTACAGAGCATGTTTGAGAAAATATTCTAAAGAGCATAGAATGACCTATAAAATGAGTGACACTAAGATAAATACTGAAGTTTCACAGGTAGGATCAAATCCCTTCATTCCTTTAAGTACAAAACATGAGTTCTAACAATGTGGAAACTATGAACATATCACTAGTACATGTGAACCTTTTTCCCATAGAAAATAGTTGCTATAGCAACACATCTCCGTCGCTATAGAAACATTTAGAAGCCTCAATTTTTGTCGCACAATTATCATCGCATTAGCCACTCTTTGAATATTCTGTGGGTATAGCGAAAAAACATCGATACCATGTGGCGATTATGGCTTTTTCTTCAAAAATCAATAAGCGTCGATATAGCGACGTGTATGTGTCGCTAAAGCGACGGTTGCACATTGCTAAAGCGATGGTTTATTGTGGGAAAAACAAGCGACTAATTCAAATTGTCTATTGAGCGTTGTTTTGGCATCGCTAGAGCGACGAAAGATTGTCACAAAAACTAGGGACTTTGTCATATTCCATCGTGGAAGCGACAAAAGTTTGTCATAAAATCAAGCTACTATGTCATATCACTTCGATTTAGTGATGTAGGTTAGTCGCAATAGTGATGAAAAACTATCGCTATAGACACAAAAGTATGTTGACACCAAGAAATGTCCAAGTCATTGTCTGTTGCTATAGTGACGGTCTATCATCGTTATAAAGATGATAACCGGTCGCTATAGCAATGAGATTTTGTTGCAACTTAGAAGAAACTAAGAACTGAGTCGTCGCTATAGTAACGTTTCTATGTCGCTATAACACTTGAAGTATGTTTCTATAGCGATGTTTACTATGTATATATGTATATATATATAATTTTTAGCAAAGACTGTATTTCAAATCGAGGCCAAGTTCATAGCAAGAGGATTCTCCCAAAGAGATGGAGTTGACTATCAGAAGACATTTGCTATAGTTTCCAAATATAATTCCATCAAAACCATTATGCTTTAGCATCAATTTTTGGTTGGTATATACAATAGATGGATGTAAAACCTACTTTTCTTGATGCTCTAATTGAGGAGGAAGTATACATAAATCAACGAAGTAGGAAGCTTGTGCATGGTTCTCTAGGATTGATAAGCAACTTCACCAAGACTAATGCAGATCCTAACCTTTATTACTTATTTGATAAAATCAATATTCTTGTCTTGGTCCTATGTAGATGCCTTGACACTTGTAGGTAGTTCAAAGAAGCTCATTGCATCGTGTAAAACAGATTTGGCATGTGAATTTGACATTACTAACATTGGCCTTGTGCATTTTTTCTAGATATAGAAATTTGGAAGATACAAATGAGGTCTTCCTTAGGCAAGGTAAATACAAAGTCGATATCTTGAAGAAATTTTAAATGTTGGATTGCATACCCTTGGCCACTGATGGTTCCAAATTTGAAGTTATACATTGATAAATCAGTGTTGGTAGATACTTTTTTGTTTATAGAATGTTTATTGGTTCCCTTATGTATCTAGTAAATATCAGACTTGATACAGTATATATTTTGTGGTTAATACTTTGATCCAGTTCATTGATGAACATAGGAAAATTCATTGGATTGCTGAGGAGTGTGGGAGATAATGAGTTGATGTTGCATGGTGTTAGCACCATTTTTGGGATAAGAAGGTTGCAAGGGATTTGTCCAGAAAAAATGTGAAATAAGGTCTGAAATTGTCTTATCATATGAACTTCATGAATGTTAATGAGGTTCTATAGTGAATGGATAGCTTGGATGCACAACAAAAAAGATAAAAGGACAAAAATCGTTTTTGCCAAAGGAAAATCAGGAGTGGAAGAGGTAAAAATTGGTTGTGAATAGTAGTAAACCCAACTTCCACTTTTCACAATCTAAGATCCAACAGCTCAGAGTGCTTCTACACAAATCAACGGTCTAAAAGGGAGTAGAAGGGCATAAAATAGAAAGGGCCAAAAGAATTGGTTATAAGGTTGAATTTTCCACCTTCTTCTATCTGCTAGATTGACATTCCAGAAAGTTTTTGCGAGGATCAATGGTCCAGAAGGGAGCGGAGAGGTGGAAAGAGGAAATATGAATTTTTGGTTGTGAAAAGTTGGAATCCTGCCTTTTGCTTTCCGTAGCCTATATCTTTACCTGAGATCAACGACTTGGAGAGTGTCTTCCTAATATCGACGACGCAGAAAAGAGGAACACATGCATGAGTTTAGTAGACCTCCCGATATGAGAGATTGGGTAGACGCCACAATTTTCAATGGCTTAGATCAAATTTAGAAGGGGATCTATGGTGGAGATTGATTTTGTCGATATTATTTCACACCCAAAGTTAGAGAAGGCTTGCACAATGGAAAACATACATAAATGATGCGTCCTTGTGCCATTGGATATCGCGCTCAAAGTTTGGGAGTACAAAGGTCACTTTATGGAGCGTGATGGTACATGTTTCAATGGTTTAGATTAAGGGATTTTTATATCAATGACAGGTGTGGATTTCGAAATGGAAACAAGTGCGGGGTAATTAAGTTTCTCCATCAGCGAAATCCTGTAGGACCCGCAGATTCCAATGACTCATTTCTTGAGTGAGATAGATCTACGGTGGAAGTGGATTTCATAATAGGAACAAGAAAAGAGTTTAGCAAGTATGTAGATTACGAAATTGGTTAAGAGACACACCATTGAATGGTTAATATTTGTGGTAGAGAAATATCTATGGTTGGAGATTGTTTTGCTGATTGAATGTGCAAGGGAGATTGAAGTTGTTGTAGACCATTGGAAATGCTCTGAACCAGTCATTTTCACCAAGCAAGCTTGAGTCCTTGCTTTCAAATTTCCCAAATGGATCCACCATGCATGTTCTAGTGTGCTTTCCCATTTTTGTTTTGTGATCATGGCGATTATGCCAGATCAGGAATTTGTTAGGATTTTTATTTCTACATGTAACTAAATTTGGATTTTTTTCAAGGTTGGTATTGGGAGCCTAAGATACTATAAATATACCCTCAATAGAGGAATACGAGGTTGGAACTCGTGAGATTTTGTGTTATGAATTTCAGGAGCTATCATTAATAAAATTGTAGAGCCAAATGCTAGCTTGTGGCTACAAAGATTCATGTGTATTTCATAATTACAGTAGGTTCTTTCCTTTCCTATGTGCATGTATTTCCTGTTAAAATTGCCATCATGTATTCTTCATATCCGAGATAAGTGTGTAATAATTCATAATTCATATTGTTATGCTCTAGTTATTGTTTCAGATATTCACCAATCTTTCTTTCAAAGTTGATGAAGAATTCATCTTTTAGGTGCTTTGTGTTGATGGACTATTCTTATTTCTTCTTTATCACCAGACAAACTTCTTTTTGACCGTAACTGAGTGCTACATTTCCTTTGTATAATTTCACCTGCAAATTGTTTTGTGATTCTTGAATATTTGTGACTCCATAGCCCAATGTACTTGCCTTGTTTCAACCAAGAATATAATATGAATTTTACTTTAGTTTTATATATGGCCTTGTTAAAAATCAGTGAGAGATCCCTCTCTAGAAAGTAAGAATCCAACTCCCTTACTTAAAATGGTTCTGTTGTTACCTTAGGATTTACCTTCCATAACCTTGGGTACAATTCTGAGTGCTAACAAATTGGCACCTTTGTCGAGGAATGAAAGTGCAAATCATCCCTGGGAGATGACAAGGATTCCAAGAAGAAAGGGTTTCTATGGGAAAACATAGACTTCTGCATTTGAAAAGGTTGTATAATTTTCCTTGGTGACTCCACTCAAAGATTTTGAAAGGTGACCCCACTGGGAGATTGGTGGCTAGAAATACCGATACGGGGAGGAGGTTCCAAATCTTCCCTGGGTATGAATGATAAAGTTTTATATTTGACTGTTGATGGTGAAAAATGGTCAGACATAAAGAAGGTCATACCTCTTTCACTCGATGATTCCATCTTCAAAGAATAGAGTATGTATAAGGTTCTATGGAAACTCCACTGTCAAAGGGGTTGCAAAGTTTGAGGAGTTGATTCAGTTTCTCCATCATCAAAATGAGTTCTATGGCTGTAAGGTATTCTCCTATGAATCATTCCCACATTCCTAGTTTCCCAAATAAAGTACCTAATGTAGGTTGGAAAGCATATCTTCCAAAATTCAAAGATCAAAAGGGGGACGATGCTTCCATTCATTTATTTAGATTTCATAAGCATGTAAATAATCTGGAAGGTGAATGGCATGAGGATACTTTAATGAAAATATTCACGATTAGTTTAGAAATAAATGCAAGGTCATAGTATGAGAGATTTCCATCACATATTTTATCCTCCCTTAAAGACTTTCATACAGTATTTCATGAACATTTTAGAGATTGATATCCTTCTTTACTGCTAATTCAAGACTGTTGCATACATGATAAAGAGTTCATTGAAAATTTGAAAGACACATACGGTGATTATCAGTATATGGATGAGGAGGTTTTAGAAGTATTACATGAATAATAATCTCAAAAATAAAGACAAACCAATTTCCATGAGATGCAAAAAAATTCCCAGCAGTTGGTAATTTCTTCCTTGACTGAAGTTGACATAAGCTAAAACTTTGATTCAACCAGCTATATTTTTTTCTTTGAAATTGATGATAGTTTGCAACATTCTTTTCTATCTTTATGTGATCAAGAAAGAAGTTGGGACTGTAAATCAAATCCTTCCTCATATTATTCAACCCTTGAAATTTTTCCACAAGAGGAGGATGCCCCTGTTCTATCAGAAATGCCCCTTTTGCAGCAACATTTTCTTCAAAGACCAGCTATAGATATTGTAAGTTTAGGGCCTGTTAATGAAGAAAATTCCATTGCAATTGAAGTTCAAAAGGTTGAGAACAGAGAAGATAGTGAGTGTGCTGAAAGTGACAGTTTTCCTTTGTGTTATGCTTCAATTGAATTGCTGAGACATATAATTAAAATCTATAAGCCAATACAAAGGCTCAAGGATATGAAATCTTCATGAATAGATAATGAAAAGGGCAAATAGTCATGCCGTCAATCCTAGCTTATGGAAGAAACAAAAATTTTCCATGAGGGGTTAAATCATAAAGATGAAAATGAGAAGGGTGAACAACTAGAATCTGTTCTACATTCCAATCTTTCTTTTAATGAGAAAGAGGATAATCATCCTAGTGATGTATATGAAGAGAGTCATCCTGATTTTCTTTATGAATATTGTAATCAGCATATTGAAAACTATGTTAGTGATATTTTTAAAGAAGATTTAAACATGCCTGCATATAATGAATGTGAGGATGACCACTTGGATGGTGCACCTCAAGAAACATCAAACTACAATAATGGATTAGATCACCAATAAGAAGAAGAGGACTCCAAATGGGATACTTCTTTATGTTTTTTAAATTTAGAAATTATTTTTCCTGATTCTATTGAAGAAAACAATGCTATTTTCTTTGAAACACTTGTGATGAATTGGGTTTTAAAGTATGAGATTTTAGATGAAAAAGTTGATGTCTCATTTACAAATTGTCAGGAGCATTCCTTGCATGGTTTTGTTGAAGATAATTTTTGCAGGGTACTAGAGGAGTTGTAGTTGGAGCAGCTTTGTCATGGAAAACACATAACATAAATTTTTGCAGGTTTCCATGATCCAGTAGATGACGACATGGAGAAGATTTGCAGTAGAAATGGGGGGTTATGTGTGTGTAGTAAAGAACATGCCTTCTATCATAACCTTTTGCCATTATGTCCTTCATTTCTATTTTTGATTAAGCATGAGGATAAAGTTGGTTTATGGGATCATTTGCTTGATTGGATTCACTAGAAGTTAGAAATTACTTGACTAGGCATTGATGCTCAGTAAGTAGGGTAGGTAGGTGTGAATAAGCTCAACATGGTGAGAATTTATTTCAGTAATTTTTCCGTTTGTTTCATCACAAGTTTAGTTTTTGTTTTCAGAGCATGATGGGGATTTCAGGAAATACTAAGAACAACCCAATGGATTTGGCACCTTGTCTACGAGGTTCTTTCCTACCTCACAGGGAGGATAGAATAACTAGTTGGAGCCAGTTGTTAGCATCATTTTTGGGCTAAGAAGTTGGCAAGAGATTTGGCCAGAAAATGGTGGAATAAGGTCTAAAAATTGTCTTATGATATGACCTTGGTGAATGTTAATGAGCATCTACAGCAAATGGAAGGCCTGGATGTGCAACAGAAAAGATCAAAGGCCAAAAATCATTTCCTCCAAAGGAAAATTGGGAGGGGAAGAGGTAAAATTTGGTTGCAAATAGTGGTAAGCTCAACTTTTTCTTTCTATACTCTGAGATCCGACAGCTCACAGTGTTTCTGCAAAAATCAACAATCCAGAAGGGAGAAGAAGGGAATAAAGTGGAAAGGGATAAAAAACTTGGTTATAAGGTTGAAGTTTCCTCCTTTCATGATCCACTAGATCGACAGTCTAGAGAGTTTTCATGAGGATCAATGGTCTAGAAGGGAGCGAAGAGGCAGAAAGCAAAAATATGAAGTTTTGGTTGTGAAAAGTCAGAATCCCACCTTCCGCCTTTTGTAGCCCACATATTTACCTCAGATCAACAACTTAGAGAGTGTCCACCTAAGATCAATGGTGCAGAAAAGAGGAACATGTGCACCAGTTTAGTAGACCTACCGATATTTGATATTGGGTAGAGACCGTAGTTTTCAACAAATCGGATTAAAGTTAGAACAAGATCTACGGTGGAGATTGATTTCATCGAGATACTTGCACACCCAAAGTCGGAGAAGGCTTGCGTGATGGAAAACGTGCTTAAAAGACATGTCCTTGTCCCATTGGATATCGTGCTCAGAGATTTAGAGTGTAAAGGTCACTTTATGGAGCACGATGGTGCATGTTTCAATGGTTGAGATTAATGGATTTTCTATATCAATGGTAGGTGTGTATTTCACAGCAAAAACAAGTGCGGGGTAACTAAGTTTCTCCATCGATGAAATCCTATAGGATTCACAGATTCCAACGACTCAGATCTTGAGTGGGATAGATGTATGGTGGAAGTGGATTTCACAATAGGAACAAACAAAGAGTTTAGCAAGTAGGCAGATTGGGAAATTGGGTAAGAGCCACACCATTGAACGGTTAAGATTTGTGGTAGAGCAAGATCTATGGCTGGAGATTGTTTCATTGATGGAAGGTGAAAGGAAGATTCAAGCTGTTGTAGGCCAGTGGAGGTGCTTTAAACAGTCATTTTCACTAAGTGAGCTTGAGTCCCTGTTGTCAAATTTCCCAAATGGATCCGCTATGCATGTTCCATCATGCTTTCTTGTTTTGGTTTTATGATCATGGTGATTCTTCTAGATCAGGAATTTGTTAGGATTTTTATTTCTGTGTAACTGAATTTGGCTTTGTTTTGAGGTTGGTATCGAGAGCCTAAGATACTATAGATATACCCTCAATAGAGGAAGACGAGGTTGGAACCCGTGATATTTTTTGTTATACATTTTGAGAGCTATCATTAATAAAATTGCAGAGCTGAATGTTGGCTTGTGGATGCAAAGATTCATGTGTATTTCATAATTATAGTATGTTATTTCCTTTCCTATGTGCATGTCTATCCTATTAAACATTCCATCATTTATTCTTGATAACTGAGATAAGTGTGTAATAGTTCAGAATTCATATTGTTATTCTTTGGCTATTGTTTCAGGTATTCAACAATATTTCTTTCCAAAGTTGATGCAGAATTCATCTTTTAGGTGCTCTGTGTTGATGGGCTATTCTTGTTTCTTCTTTATCACCAGACAAACTATTTTTTGGCTATAACCGAGTGCTACCTTGTATTTGTAGAATTTCACCTACAAACTATTATGTGATTCTTGAATATTTGTGATTCCATATCCCAATGTAATTTCCTTGTTTCAACCAAGAATATAATATGAATTTTAATTTAGTTTTATATTTTTCCTTGTTAAAAATCAGTGAGAGATCCCTCTCTAGAAAGGAAGAGATCCCTCTCTAGAAAGGAAGAATCCAACTCCCTTTATTAAAGTGGTTCTGTTGTTGCCTTAGGATTTACCTTCCACGACCTTAGGTACAATTTTGAGTGCTAAAACATGGTTTATTAATTCTAACTTGGTAGAAAGAGCTAGAAATATTTAGTAGGAAGCAGGCAACAGTTACACTCAATTCAATAAAAGGAAAGTATATACTTATAGCAGCCAGCTACTCTAGTTGTCAAGCCATATGAATTCAAAAAATGATATCATAGTTTATCGATCAAATGTTGAAGACATGATATTATATTGTAACAGTTAGAGTTGTATCAAAATATCTAAAAAGCATGAAATCCAATATTTCATGCTTGCTCCAAGAACATAAATATTCGATACCATTTCCTCAGAGGTAGAGTTCAAAAGGGAGAAGTAGTTCTTGACTATGTTCCATCAGATTCATAGTTTGCAAGATTTGACGAAGTCCTTCACTAAAGGGAAGTTTGAGATGTTGAAGGAAAGCCTTGGCCTGGTGGTGAACACTTTCATCGCAAAGAGGGAGTGTTAGAGTTTTTTTGCCTATGTTTCTCAATCCATGTCCACCTTTAGCAGAGGTGCAGATACAGCAAGTCCTCGTTCCTCTTGATACATACATACAAGAGTGTGGATATTGTCATAACAATGTGGGTGTGGCACTTTAATCAGGATGAAGAGGCATGGTTATAGAGAGAGTTAGAGGGTGTATTTAGAATGCACCATCCTTAGTTGATTTCGTGTCTAGTATGTTTTACAGAATTAGAAGTGTTGTTTTTTTAGTATGAGTTCAGTTCTAAGTTTGCAAAGCACACAAATAGATGAATTTCAAGTTTAGGCATTTTGAAGTTTGCGTGATGGCTATTTATTTAAGAAGGTGATTCAGTCATTTAGATTTATACTAGATGTTCTTGTTTTCAGTGTGATATGTTTGTAGAATCTAGCATTCATATTTTACAGTTTTGATAGGAGTTTATCAATTTAACTTTAAAGTTTCATAGATTTAAAGTTGAACTTCTGAGAACAGAATCTACTTACGAGGATTGAAAATTCAAAATTAAGATTTTAGTATTTAATTCATTTTATGAAAAATAGAACTCAATTCATAGGTTTTCTAAAAGCAAGGTTTGGGCATTTTGAAAAAGAAACTATGCTGTTCTCTAATGAGTTCTTCTATTTTCTGCTATTTGGTCACCATGGAAATTGTGATTTTACCTAATTTGTTCTACTGAGTTATTATTTTGTTATTTTCTCAAAGACAAAGACACTCCATCACAAAGTAGAATAGGAATTCATTTAAACTTCACATCCAAGTTGTTTAGCATAAACTATGGGCATGTGTTCATTTAAGGAAATTCATACTTGCATTGAAGTTTACACACATTCTTAAAGAAAAGATTCAAAATTCCAAGTGGTTCCATTCTAGGCATACCTGCATTCTAGAAAGGACTTACATTTGTGATGATGAACTTACCTAGAAATTCCACTCCTTCAACTGATTATGGCATAAGTCTTTCTATTATTTACTGCTTATTCTCCCATGAGGATGGTTAAGTTTTCACCCAAACACTAAGAACAAAAATAATTACAGTTTCAAAAAAATAAATGCTCTCAATAAACAACTAACCAACAGTATTATGGAAAAGAATTTAAAATGATAAATTTATGAATGAGCTACTGATACTCACCATAGAGTTGACATTCTATAAGTTGAGTAATCAGTCATGACCAATGAGCTTTTGAAGAAATCAAAGGAAGTAATCATAGCCTTAACACTTTGACCCTTTTTAGAAATACCTGAAGAGTATAGGAAGGAAACTTAGTGAAAAATAATGAAAAATAAATGTTACACTCCATATTTGAAAATTCACCAAAAGTTCATGCTCAAAGGAATTCAATAGGAGAAAATTCAAAATTACTTACCTCAATAGCACCCCATCCTAGTCCTACACCAAGAGAAGAACCTTCTTTGTCTTTCAATTCACTGGAATACACAAGGCGCCACTCTAAAGGCACAAGATCCATAAAAATGTCTAATGCAAATTTAATCTCATTTGCAGAAAAGCTGCAAACCCTAAAGTAGATTCAACTTAGTTGTATTTTATAATTATTTTTCTCAATTGTTCAAACTCAAAGCTGAAACAATGATACAAGCATGTCTAGCATAGAAACACCATTCCTCAATATCCTTCTTGTCCAGCATGTCCTAGAAACAATGACTTACAATAAACATTAAAGTACTTAAAACAATAATAGTAATAAGAGTAGCGATCTATATTAGATATAAGTTGTTAATGAAAGACAACAACACATAACAGTAGCATGATATATCAGATATGACCAAATTATAAACTCAACATAAGATGTTAGGGAAGAGCTCCCTTTTCCTCGGAAAAAATGCTTCTAAACAGTCTTCAACCTCTTAGCGTTAGGTTACTTGTATGAGATTCAACTAGACCAACATACTTGTCATTAAAGGAGAGAATCCAGAACTAGAAACGAACGTGAAATAGATCATCCAACCCTCACAAATGAAAAACAGTAGCAACACAACAGCACGCCCAACTTGCAATAAAAAACAACAACAAAGTACTCCAAAAGATGTCATATAAGGTAGAGATATGGTGGATGGCACCTAACGAGGGATCTTAAGGTGAATGCAAGGGTGAAAGAGAAGTTTCCTTATATGGCTGCAAGTGGAGGCGACAAATTCCAACCATGCCTCAATAATATCCTCACGCATCAAATATGCCCGCACTTGAAAGAAAACATTCCCCCATATAGTTAAAAATTCCCATAGGGAAATGGAGAAATACAAATTCCCATAGGGAAATAGACTAAAAATACCTACAACTTGTAAAAATTCCTGTAGCTAGTCAAATAAAGATGAACACGTGTCTTTAAGGTTGTTGCATATCATCACCTCCACCACCATGAGAAACAACAATCATCAACACTTGCAAGGGGGATGGAACCATAAAAGAACCTATCATGGAGTTACATGGAGGGATAAAAGAAATGAATGCATATCTCATAATAATACAACAACAACAACATGGATCAGGAGAAGCCCTCATTGGTATTATTGTGGCAAGAGAAACATTGGATCCCATCTATGAATATCACTCTTCGATGCATATTTGATATTAGTTGACAACATGGTTTAATGAATACTAATATATTGGTTACATGAATATTTCAAGAACAAAATATGTGAAATGCGATGACATGTAATGTACCTAGGGTAGATATGTTTTATGGTAAGAAAAATATTGCTTACATGAATATTTCAAGAACAAAATATGTGAAACACAATGACATATAATGTACCTAGGGTAGATATATACTATAATAAGAAAAATGTAAATGAAATAGTTTATATAATATGACTATAATTATGAAATCAAGTTCGCAAATAATGATTGTAATCTCATGAACTAATTTATAATATTAACTATAATAATTAAATAACACTCATTAACTAGTGTGTTGGTAATAAGCATTATTTAATAGACATAATTTTTACATATAAGTCTATTTGAATATAGACATGTAATATTACATATTGATCATATTTATAATTAAAATTTCTATAAAAAATAATTGATAAAATTACCTTATTTTAAGAATAGTGTTTAGCTTATGAACTATATTGATTCAAATTATTACATTAGATAAAATGACCTTATTTTAAAAAGAGTTTTTTAGTTTATATTGATTCAATTATTATATTAGTAATAAAAGTCAATTATTATATTAGTAATAAATACTTTTATATTGATAATTTCTTTTTATTATGAAATATGAAATATTAATTATGGATGAATATCTAAATTATATTATAAAATTAAATATTCATAATAGTGTGTTATATTTTGATTTATAGTAAACTAGTCACAATTTTATTTAATTAATTATATAAATGGTTGGAAGCTAAACATTATGCAAATATTGTAATATCAATTATTCATAATTATTATAATTTTATTTATTAAAATTATATTTTAATCACAATTTTATTTATTTAATTATAAAAATGGTTGGAAGCTAAACATTTTATAGAAATTGTAATATCAATTATCATAATTATTATATGTTTTTTATACTTCTCTTCCTGTAATACAATAATAGTACATAGGATAATAGTACAATTTCCTCTATTTGTTTTAGATATAAATAATATATTAAATTTTAAAATTTAATAACAATTTAAAATTTTATATCTATAATTATTATTATATTCATTTTCATTCCTCGGAATGTTTGCAAATATTTATAATCCATGGATAATGAAGACTCCGCCTATGCTTCAATCCCTACAGTTGCACTCAATTCAATAAAAGCAAAATATATACTTATAGCAACCAACTACTCTAGTTGTCAAGCCATATGAATTCAAAAATTGATATCATAGTTTATCGATCAAATGTTGAAGACATGATATTATATTGTAATAGAGAGAGTTGTATCAAAATATCTAAAAAGCATGAAATCCAGTATTTCATGCTTGCTCCAAGTACATAAATATTTGATACCATTTCCTCAGAGGCAGAGTTCAAAAGGGAGTAGTAGTTCTTGACTATGTTCCATTAGATTCATAGTTTGCAAGATTTGACAAAGACCTTCACTAAAGGGAAGTTTGAGATGTTGAAGGAGAGCCTTGGCCTCGTGGTGAACACTTTCATTGCAAAGAGGGAGTGTTAGAATTTTTTGCCTATGTTTCTCAATCCATGTCCACCTTTAGCAGAGGTACAGATACAATAAGTCCTCGTTCCTCTTGATTCATATGCACAAGAGTGTGGATATTGGCATAACAATGTGGGTGTGGCACTTTAATCAGGATGAAGAGCCATGGTTATAGAGAGAGTTAGAGGGTGTATTTAGCATGCACCATCCTTAGTTGATTTCAAGTCTAGTATGTTTTACAGAATTAGAAGTGTTGTTTTTTTTAGTATGAGTTATGTTCTTAGTTTGCAAAGCACACAAATAGATGAATTTCAAGTTTAGGCATTTTGAAGTTTGCATGATGGCTATTTATTTCAGAAGGTGATTCAGTCATTTAGATTTATACTAGAGATGTTCTTGTTTTCAGTGTGATACGTTCGTAGAATCTAGCATTCATATTTTACAGTTTTGATTGGAGTTTATCAGTTTAACTTTAAAGTTTCGTAGTTTTAAAGTTGAACTTCTGAGAACAGAATCTACTTACCAGGATATGAAAATTCAAAATTAAGATTTTAGTATTTAATTCATTTTATGAAAAATAGAACTCAATTCATAGGTTTTCCAAAAGCAAGGTTTGGGCATTTTGAAAAAGAAACTATGATGTTATCTAATGAGTTCTTCTATTTTGTGCTATTTGGTAACCATGGAAATTGTGATTTTACCTAATGTGTTTTACTGAGTTATAATTTTGTTATTTTCTCAAAGACAAAGACACTCCATCACAAAGTAGAATAGGAATGCATTTGAACTTCACATCCAAGCTATGTAGCATAAACTATGGGCATGTGTTCATTTAAGGAAAGTCGTACTTGCATTGAAGATTACACACATTCTTAAAGAAAACATTCAAAATTCCAAGTGGTTCCATTCTAGGCATACCTGCATTCTGGAAAGGACTTACATTTGTGATGATGAACTTACCTAGAAATTCCGCTCCTTCAACTGATTATGGCATAAGTCTTTCTATTATTTACTACTTATTCTCCCATGAGGTTGGTTAAGTTTTCACCCAAACACTGAGAACAAAAATAATTACAGTTTCAGAAAAATAAATGCTCTCAATAAACAACTAACCAACAGTCTTATGGAAAAGAATTTAAAATGATAACTTTATGAATGAGCTACTGATACTCACCATAGAGTTGACATTCCATAAGTCGAGTAATTAGTCATGACCAATGAGCTTTTGAAGAAATCAAAGGAAGTAATCATAGCCTTAATACTTTGACCCTTTTTAGAAATACCTGGAGAGTAGAGGAAGGAAACTTAGTGAAAAATAATGAAAAATAAATGTTACACTCCATATTTGAAAATTCACCAAAAGTTCATGCTCAAAGAAATTCAATAGGAGAAAATTCAAAATTACTTACCTCAATAGCACCCCATCCTAGTCCTACACCAAGAGTAGAACCTTCTCTGTCTTTCAATTCATTGGACTACACAAGGTGCCACTCTAAAGACATAAGATCCATAAAAATGTCTAATGCAGATTTAATCTCATTTGGAGAAAAGCTGCAAACCCTAAAGTAGATTCAACTCAGCTGTATTTTATAATTATTTTTCTCAATTATTCAAACTCAAAGCTGAAACAATGAGACAAGCATGTCTAGCATAGAAAAACCATTCCTCAATATCCTTCTTGTCCAGCATGTCCCAGAAACAATGAGTTACAATAAACATTAAAGTACTTAAAACAATAATAGTAATAGAGTAGCGAACTATATGAGATCTAAGTTTTTAATGAAAGACAATAACACATAACAATAGAATGATATATCAAATATGACCAAATTATAAACTCAACATAAGATGTTAGGGCAGAGCTCCCTTTTCCTCAGAAAAATGCTTCAAAACAATCTTCAACCTCTTAGCGTTAGGTTACTTGTATGAGACTCAACTAGACCAACATACTTGTCAAAGGAGAGAATCCGGAACTAGAAAAGAATGTGAAATAGATCATCCAACCCTCACAAATGAAAAACAGTAGCAACACAACAGTACGACCAACTTGCAATAAAAAACGACAACAAAGTACTCCAAAAAATGTCATATAAGGTAGAGATATGGTGGATGGCACCTAACGAGGGATCCTAAGGTGAACGCAAGGGTGAAAGAGGAGTTTCCTTATATGGCCGCAAGTGGAGTCGACAAATTCCAACCACGCCTCAATAATATCCTCACGCATCAAATATGCCCGCACTTGAAAGCAAAAATGCCCCCATCTAGTTAAAAATTCCCATAGGGAAATGGAGAAATACAAATTCCCACATGGAAATAGACTAAAAATACCTACAACTTGTAAAAATTCCCGCAGCTAGTCAAATAAAGATGAACATGTGTCTTTAAGGTTGTTGCATATCATCACCTCCACCACCATGAGAAACAACAATCATCAACACTTGCAAGGGGGATGGAACCATAAAAGAACCTAGCATGGAGTTACATGGAGGGATAAAAGAAGAAGAAGAAGAAGCCCTCATTGGTATTATTGTGGCAAGAGAAACATTGGATCCCATCTATGAATATCACTCTTCGATGCATATTTGATATTAGTTGACAACATGGTTTAATGAATATTAATATATTGGTTACATGAATATTTCAAGAACAAAATATGTGAAATGCGATGACATGTAATGTACCTAGGGTAGATATGTACTATAATAAGAAAAATATAAATGAAATAGTTTATATAATATGACTATAATTATGAAATCAAGTTCGCAAATAATGATTGTAATCTCATGAACTAATTTATAATATTAACTATAATAATTAAATAACACTCATTAACTAGTCTGTTGGTAATAAGCATTATTTAATAGACATAATTTTTACATATAAATCTATTTGAATATAGACATGTAATATTACATATTGATAATATTTATAATTAAAATTTCTATAAAAAATAATTGATAAAATTACCTTATTTTAAGAAGAGTGTTTAGCTTATGAACTATATTGATTCAAATTATTACATTAGATAAAATGACCTTATTTTAAGAAGAGTTTTTTAGTTTATATTGATTCAATTATTATATTAGTAATAAATACTTTTATATTGATAATTTCTTTTTATTATGAAATATGAAATATTAATTATGGATGAATATATAAATTATATTATAAAACTAAATATTCATAATAGTGTGTTATATTTTGATTTATAGTAAACTAGTCACAATTTTATTTATTTAATTATAAAAATGGTTGGAAGCTAAACATTATGAAAAAATTGTAATATCAATTATTCATAATTATTATAATTTTATTTATTAAAATTATATTTTAATCACAATTTTATTTATTTAATTATAAAAATGGTTGGAAGCTAAACATTTTATAGAAATTGTAATATCAATTATCATAATTATTATATGTTTTTTATTCTTCTCTTCCTGAAATACAATAATAATACAGAGGATACTAGTACAATTTCCTATATAAATAATATATTAAAATTTAAAATTTAATAGCATTTTAAAATTTTATATCTATAATTATTATTATATTCATTTTCATTCCTCGGAATGTTTGCATATATTTCTAATCCATGGATAATTTGTAATGTGCAACATCTTTCTATTAAAAAATGACTGAAATTTACAAAAATAAAAAACCAAAATTTGATATTTTCGGTTTTTATATTCCAATAACATTGCCACTATATTTAAAAAAAAACTTATAATTTAAAAAGGGCGAAAGTTTATATTTGATATTTAGCAATGGAATGATTTAAAATGGGTAGGTGAAGATCTATCTTGTCAAACAATGCTGAAACATTACAATTTTGTAGACAGAATAAAATAAAGATTGCCCTCGTTGTAGACAGCATAAAGTAAAGATTTCCCTCCAAGCATCCATAGTTTAAATCCATTTTGCCCATGTCATAGCCTTTAGAATGGTAGGTATTATACTCTATCTAATGCTTTGCTAGCAAATTATAGTTAACGCAACCACTTTTGGTAAGCCACCAAGGAGGAGAATTTATTTCAATAGATGGCTGCTGCAGCCTACTACAAACAGGCTTGATCACGACTTTAATTTTAAATGAAGACTCCGCCTGCGCTTCAATCCCTACAGTCCACTTCCACTTGTAGTATCTTTCTATCTTCACTGCAGTTTTGCCGGGAATTCTTCCTGGCAGCTATCTACAGTATACTAAATATGTGTTACTTTATCTTGATTAGTGATTTATAGTATTTTATCATTTATAATATTAGTTTACTATAATATTAATTCATGATATTGTGGTGCAATCATATCCATTATATATTAGGCCATCTTCTGTTTTTTATGTTAATATTTAACAATATAAAACATCACCCACTCATTTGAAGAGAATTAACCAACAAATTAACGTCTATAAATCAGATTTAATTATAAAACTGATAGCAGATCATCACAGTACCTGTCTCCAAGAAGATTATGAAGCCTGTTGATAAGATCTTCTTGGCATGGAGACATGATTTTATCTGCAAAGTCCGATATGTGAGCATTTCTTCAAGATTATTGTTACATTACACCATCTAACCTAGAAAACTGATGCAAAGCTATTCAGTTCAGGTAACGCCATTGCTCAATCTGCCCTGAGTCCGTGTTAGTAAACGGATCTTCTTCATGAGCAGCAGCTTCTGAGTTGGCCGTAGGAAAACAGAAAATTTCTGTAATCTACCTATCTGATATCCCATTGAAATTCCAATAACACAATGGAAATATTTTTTTTTTTAAATGTATTCACGAAAACCCTAATTTGCATACCTTGTAGCGATTCAACATCCGCATTCTCAATCGATTCTTCAGTTGAGGACATGGTGCAGGAATTAGAGTCCGATTCCATCTACAGATACACAGGAGCCGAATGAGTTTATCGCCGCTCCTTTCCAAATGCATATAGCGGCCAGCGCACTCATGGGTTTCTCCACTTTGAATTTAACGACCATACGTCCTATATTTTACGAATATATCTAAATTCGCGGAGCGAGGACAGGTTTTTAATCATTTTTTATCTTTTCAATGTAAATTTTGGAGGAGTAAGCTCTCTATCCGACCATTTGCGCCGGGGTCTACTTGATTCCGTCCGGTAATCCGGTAATAAATGTTTTCGTTATCTTTCTGTGATAGTGAAACAAAAAAACAGCAAATTCTGCTTTTTTTTTTTTTCGACATTTTTATTGCAGATCAATTCTCAAAATCCACGCCATTACCCGTTGTGGTATGGACGCTGAAATATCCACCTTTGGAATCGACGAGAGAGAAAATTTCAAAATCCACGCCATTACCGTTGTGGAATGGACGCTGAGATATCTAACTTTGGAATCGACGAGAAAGAAAAGTGACTTGAATGTTAGAGTTGAAATGTTACTCAATCATTTGTCATTTAATTATTTGCTACTTTACTATAAAAAAATTGATCAAAGTTACTTTTGGTGCTTAGCTTTCTTCTGTTTTTAAATAAGATGAGGCAACATCCACCACATAATAGACACTTATAGCTTAATTTTAGCAAATGCACATGACGAGGCCATAATAAACACTTATACCTTAATTTTAGGTATAAGTAGAAGCAGCGCGCTGAGGGAGCATGGGGTTTTCATGGGTTATGCAGCGGACGAGAGAAGCATTGGGCAGTGGGGGAGGATAGGGGTTTTCCATGGTTTTGCAGCTTGACGGGGGGAGCATGGGGTTTTCACGAGGTTTCGCAGCCTGCTGGGAGAAGCAATACGCAGTGGTAGAGCATGGGGTTTTGCTATGGTTTTGCAGCTTGACGGGAGAAGCACCGCGCATGAGGGAGAAACAATGCACAGGAGAATTGGGGTTTTGAGCTGTGTTGGAGCATTGGGGTTGCACGCTGGGTGAGCATGGGGTTTTGCAGCTTGACGGGAGAAGCAATGCCCAATGTTGGATTTCTTGGTTTTTAAATCAAGAGAATCACCTCTATCCTTGTTGAAAGAGAATGATTTCATTTTGCAGGAATTCACAAGTGGACTATGGTCTGATCTTTTGTTTGATCTAGGTTGTTCAGACTAGAGGAAGGAGGCTCGAGGGGAACAAAAGAAAAAATGAAAAACAAGGTGTCAAAAATGAAAAGCAAATAAGAACTGCATGGTATTGGAGGAAGACGCTAGGGAAAGTGTTGTTTCTGTAGGGGGCTTGCCGTGGTATGGAAGTTCTTTGACAAGCAAATAAGAACTGCATGGTATTGGAGGAGGACGCTAGGGAAAGTGTTGTTTCTGTAGGGGGCTTTCCGTGGTATGGAAGTTCTTTGACAAGTCTAGATAAAAATATTCAGGGTGCAGTGAATGTTGAAAGTTTGGATCCCTTTGATCGGTTATATTTCAAAGTTTTTTTTTATCCTAGCCAGAAGCCAATTAGATTTTACTTTCAAGAATGTCATAGACGCGACCTGAATCAAAGAAGAAAAATTCTTTAAGGGAAACTGCATGTTAGCATTAAAACCAGAAGCAACACGTAGGAGCATTGGGGTTTTGAGTCGTGTTGGAGCATTGGGGTTTTGAGTTGTGTTGGAGCCCTCGATGAGATGAGATGTGGATGAGATTTGCACTTAATCCATGCGTAAGTTATAATGCTTTGCTTGTATGAGATTTGCACTTATCTGTGCTCCATAAATTGCAAAATAATAGTCGAGAATTGTTCCACATGAATCCATGTAGATGGGTGTGTATCAGTTTTCCATGTTAATGAGCTCTCCCCATTTAGTTGTTGAAGAAAACTCTATTGTCAACATGGTATGTTCCATACTGTTTGCCAATATTCTTAATCTACTAGCATGTTCCATACTTTGTTGAAAAATATGTTGGGAACACGGTATGTTCCATACTCTTGCTCATTCTCCACCATGTTAGCTGTATAGACCTGGGCATCTATTTGGATCCCTAACCTTTCCAATTCTATGATAAAATAAGCAGTCTTAAATAGCTCACTAACCTCCATCTGTTACCCACCAACAATGAGGACTCGTTTCCTCTTTCAGCCCCCCTTAAAAAAAGTTGGTTCATAGTTTGAATTGTTATTGGGTGGAAATCCTTTGAAACTGATATATATATATATATATATATATATATATATATATNAGGGTTTTGGAGCATGGCCTTCCCTTCCACACACTCATAAATTTCTTCTATTCAAGTAGATTCTTCACGAAGATTTGTATATATATATTTTACATGACGTATTATTTTTTCTATGTATTATTGAAGGGTGAATATATGAAATCGAAGCGTGATTATTCCTACTAAGTTTACCATTTCCTCATGTAAATTATGGGCATATTTTTTCTATTCTTGTTGGTTACATGTTGGTTAAAGGGTCATGTAAAATGGCCTGGATATTTAATTAGTTCCTAGAGGATTGAAATTAGGATTTTGGAGCATGGCCTTCCCTTCCACACACTCATAAATTTCTTCTATTCAAGTAGATTCTTCACGAAGATTTGTTATGAAGGAATTGTTTTATCATGATATGATTTTTGAAGCTATGGTTAAAAGTGGTGGCATGCTTCCCTATATCTTTTGTTTGAAAAATAAATTTAGAAAACCTGCGTTTTTTTGTTGTAAGTCCAATGTTTTTGGCCTTTGATGCAAGGCCCATCATTAGGGAGCAACCAACAAACAATATTTGAGGAGGTCAAGAAAGAGAGAATGAACCTTTTTATATAAATAACAATTTGTATTCTTATTTACTGCCCAAAAGACCCTAGGATTAATTGGTCATCTTGGAATTGGACAAACATCATAGATCAAGGGATAAGGGGTAAAAACATAAAAGAGCGAGTGAAAGGAGGAACAATTAAGGTTTTATTAAACATATGATGGGTTTCCAAATGTTTATTAATTTCCATCCACCATCTTTGTTTAAGGACTTGCCTATTTTTTTTAATTTAGGTTACTTCCCTTATTTGTCATTTAAAAACATGGTCAATTTTTGCAACAAATTTTGTGTCCTCAATGAAAATATAGTGCAAATTTTTTGATGAGTGTTTTGCAAGAGATGATCACTGTAGATGATTATGATTACTATTTGTGCAGTTCTCTCTTAACCTATCTCGAAACGAGCATCAAGTTTCTCTAATGTAAGACATACACACCACAAGAATCAGGGATAGAGTAAATACCTTTTTTATGCACAAGACCAATGGAGTCTTTAAGAGTATCCAACATACCTCTCAAGGTGTTAGGAGGAGAAAAATAAAAATTTATATCTTTTTTCTTTATATTTTGGCAAGCTTTTAGTACCCTTTATATAAGGCAAGGTGACTTTAGGGCCAACAATATAGTATTAATTTTGTTTATCCCCTCTTTGTTTTTGGATTTTCCTATATCTGTGGATGCTTTTGTTTATTTGGTTCTCACGGTAATCATTATTCTCGATTTCATCAAGAATATGTTTGATTTCTCAGTCTAAGTGTTCTCTATATGATATTTTAACAACTCGAGTATAAAAGTACCGATGACACCAATATTCTATACAGAATGATGGTGAGAGCTAACATGGAAATATTTATCAGTACATGTCTTCTTTCAATAGAACTACTGGGAGACAAAGTCGTCATCTTTTTTGGAAACGAATACATCTAGAAAATGTAGTCGATCATTGTCTTCAATTTCCATAGTGAATTTGACGTGTTCCAAGTGGATGTTGAGATCTTTTAGGAAATCCTCTAGCTTATCTCTTCCATGTTGCCAAATTGCATTCGTGTCATCACCATTTATCTTCCAAGATTTTGGTTTAAGGGGGTAAGTGTCTATATCATTTAAAAAAAATGTTCCATGTATAAGTTAGAAACAATGGGAGATAAGGGTGAGCCCATAGCTACACATTCAAATTTCTCATAGATATTTCCATAGAAACTATAATATGTGGATTTTAGACAAATTTGTACAAGGCATGCCATCTTAGGATTGGTAATATTTTTTATAACTTTAATAGCTTCATCTACCAGGATCTTGGTGAACAAAGAAACTACATTAAAACTAACCACAATATCATGTTATTCTAGCTTAATATCTTTAATGTTATCAAAAAAATGCATTGATTCTTCAATGAATGAAGAAGTATGTCCAACTAGAGGGGTAAGAGCCTTTACAAGGTATTTAACAAGAGTGTAGGTGGGTGAACCAATGGTGTTTACAATGAGTCTAAGAGGGGGTACTTCTTTATGTATCTTATGCAGACCATAGATTTGAGGAATGGTGACTCCACTCGGTATTAACTTATTTTTATAGTAATCATTAAGGGATGAGATGCTGATTGTGTTCTTTATTTCCTTCAAAATTTTATTGCTAGGATTTTTTTAGATATTTGTATAGCTACCATTGGTTAGAAGATGTTTTGTCATATTTTATGGTATTCTTTTGTATTTAAAAAGCTTAAGTTTTTAAAAAAAACCTGAGTTTAAAAAAAAACCCGAGTTTAAAAAAAAAAACCAGAGGTTAAAAAAAAAGACCCGAGTTTTTTAAAAAAACCTGATTTTTTATGGTATTATTTGTATTTAAATAACACGGGTTTTCTAAATTTGTACTTGTTAATTCTAGTTGATTTAGTGCAAAGAACCATTGAGATTGGATTACTCTATTTGGAATTTCTAACAAACTTACCTAGGTCTTAAACACTATAGAAAATGTTAGAAAGATATCGGAAGTCAAGAGAATTGCCTTCCAATTCTTTTGTTGTATGTCTATGTTGCACCCTATATGTCAACATTTCATGTTTAGATGTTATTCAAAGATGTTGGTTTGTTTCACTAGCTGAAACGTGCAATCTCTGTCATCCACATCTAAACATGGCTTCAAGGCTGCTCAAAGTTTGAGGAATGGGTCCAAGGCTTCCCAAAGTTTCACGAATAGGTATTTGTGTTTGGAAGGTATGTTAACATTGGATATATGTTATCTATGATTTCTATTCTTCACTAAAACATTTATATTTTTTTTACCCTTACAATTCTATTCATGACTCCAAGGCTACCCAAATTTTTAGGGATGTTTCTGTGTTGGGTAGTTTAAACTCTAGGTTGAAATTGGGTATCTACTATCTAGGATGCTTATTGTCACCAGTACTTATATATATCATTTCTCCAATGTTAGGTGAGTAATTGAAATAAATACATATATCATAAAGAATAAGTATACCAAGGGAGAATCTATGTTGGACACCATAAAATTTATGCAATTTTTGTGTCCAAGGCATCAAATTGATTTAGTGTAAGTTTTTTATGGATAAGTTGTTGTAGAGGTGCGCAAACTCCCATAATTTTTAAATTTATATTATTTTTGGTTATCTCTTGGTTTCATTTTCCATGTGGAAGTGGAAACCACCCCGACACAAGCAGCGTACATTTACACACCTTAATAAATGTCTTTAATCAATACCCACCTTCAATTATTTTTAATTTCATTTATACAAAATTCAAGTGTCCCTTAAATGCTTATTTCTTCTTGGTGTGGGCTAGCGAGGGTCTATTATCAGTGCCCAATAAACTACCAACAACTTTTAGTTAATCCATGCGTAAGTTATAATGCTTTGCATGAATGAGAGTTTTTATTATCATCCCTCCATAAATTTCAAAATAAAAATCGAGAATTGTTCCACATGAAACCATGCAGTGGGGGCGTGTATTAGTTTGCCATGTTAATGAGATGTCCCAGTTTTAGTTATTGTAGAAAACTCTGTTGGAAACATAGTATGTTCCATACCTTTCTAACATTTTCAATCTACTAGCATTAATTATTCTCTTGGTCATTCTCCACCATGTTAGCGGCATAGACCTGGGCATCTATGTGGATCCCTAACCTTTCCAATTCTAGGGTAAAATAACCTCCAGTACGCGCAAAAAAATGATTGGACTACTTAGCAGAGTGCCCAATAACCTGCATTCATCTAAATTATATCAAATATGTTTGATAAATCGATTCTGCTTGTTGTAGTGTGGTATGTAGACACTATGTAGGTGACATGATCATGACAGGTAGTTAGAAAAGCTCAAGATGGTGCAAGATGAAAGCAACAAGTGAATTTTACATGAAGGACAGTGGCTTTATTCATAATTTATTGGGTCTAGATGTTCAACGGAATCTAGTTATTTAGTTGAGAACCTGAGATTTTGAAGAGGTTTTAGATGATGGACTATAATTCCTGATCTGAAGTCATCACCATACTTGAATTCCAATTTTGTTGATCAATCAATGGACATATAGTTTTTAGGTTACCTCAAGTATTTGGTAAATACCATAGATGATATTTGTTTTGAATTGAATGCATGAGCCAATATATGTTTGAGTTGAGGAAAATTTATTGGGATGTTGTAAAGCATGTGCTCTATTACTTGAAGTGCACGTTGCATTAATGGTTTGAGTTATGTAGTAAGTGATGACTTGATATTGTATGATTTTGTTGATCCTGACTAGGTGGGAGATGCAATGGGAGGAAGAGTGCTATGAGGTTCTTGTTAAATTTGGGTTCAGGTATGATATCCTAGTTCATTAGGAAGCTAACAAATTTATATTTATGGAGTAATTCCTTTTCATAGTTAACTCCTAACTCCCACTAAAACCATGTAAAACTTGTTTCTAAGTTCTCTCAATTCTCCTTGGAAAATGTCCTATTCTAAACTAAATAACCATATAAATATATTATTTATCACAATGCTATGAATAATAATTTCCTCACTTTCCAATCCCCAACTGAATTTCACAATTGAATTTACAACTCTATGTATGAAGGATCTACTTGTTTTAGTTATGCTTATTATCCATATAATAATGTAGTAAGTTTTAGAAAATGAAGGATCCATTTGTTTTGATTAGGCTCATTTTCTATATTGGTTATGATTATTTTCTATATGTAGCTTGTTCTCAGTTTTGTTAGAGGAAATTTCAATTTAAAATGGGCCTTCCAAAAATAATACAAATTCCATGTCATCATGTATTAGCCAATTAAAATGAGTTAAAATTAAAAAAGGGAGCACCTCTTAAACAATTTTTAATATAAATTTGGGGATATGTATCATAAAAAAAACAACTATTTTTGTTCATATTTTTGACATATCTCCCTGTGTTTTTACTCAAATTTTGATCGTGAGAGCTCGTTGGATGCAGAATCAACATCACTTTTTTTCAGGTATTTCTTACATTTGGGGTAGCGGGGCCCGTCAAAAGTATGTCGAGTGGGTACTCGTTGGATGTGTCATTTAATTCCGCATCCAATGATCTATCCCGATCGAAATTTGAGTAAAAACACAGGGAAATTTGTCGAAAATATGATCAAAACAATAGTTTTTTCTTTTCTTCCTCCAAAATTAATAAATATTATTTTATTATTTTAACTATTATTTTATTAATTTTCCTTAGGAGGCCCATTTTGAGGTGAAATTTCCTCTAATGTACCAAATGAAAATTCATATTGTTGCATCCATTTTAACGAAGACTTTCTATTAGAAATTAGGAATCCAATTGACCATGCTTATGAGATATAGATCTATTGCAGCTGCAATTATTGAAAAAGAGGTACAGATATATTCCAAGCTTTGAACATTGGAATCAATTCATTATCATTCTAATGAATATGGTAGACTATTCTCTACAATGTTAGCTTTTAGAGTTAAGAAAATTACCTATGGTAATTTTTTATCTCTTGGCTGCATTTTCCATGTGGAAGTGGCAACCACCCCAACACTAGGAGCCTACATTTACACACCTTCATAGATGTGTTCAATCAATACCAACCTTCAACACTTTTAAATTTCAGTTATACATTTAAGTTTCCCTTAAATGCTTATTTCTTCTTGGTGTGGGCTAGCCAGGGTCTATTATCAGTTCCTAATAAACTGCGAACAACTTTTAGCTAATTCATGCATAATTTATAATGCTTTGGATGTATGAGAGTTACTCTTACATGCCCTCAATAAATTGCAAAATATAAATCGATAATTGTTCCACATGAAACCAAGCAGATGGGGGCATGTATCAGTTTTCCATGTTAATGAGTTGTCCTAGTTTTAGTTATTGGAGAAAAATCTATTGGAAACAAATTATGTTCCATACCCTTTTCCAACATTTTCAATCTACTAGAATTAATTATTCTCTTTCTCATTCTCCACCATGTTAGCGGCATAGACCTAGGTGTGTGTATGGATCCCTAACCTTTTGAATTCTAGGGTAAAATACCCTTTATTAATCTCCAGTACCAGCAAAATAATGATTGCACTACTTAGCAGAGTTCCCAATAACCTCTAGTAGCCTATCTTGTATTATATGTTTGATAAATCGAATCTTCTTATTGTAGTCTTGTATGTAGACACTATGAAGATGACATGGTTGTGACATGTATTTAGAAAATCTCAGCATGGTGCAGGATGCAACGAACAAGTGAATTTGACATGAAGGAAACTGTCTTTATGCACAATTTCTTGGGTCTAGATGTTTGACATAATCCATTTATTCAGTTGAGAACCTGATATTATGAAGAGTTTTTAGATGATGGATTGTAATTCATGACTTGAATTCATCACCATACTCAACTTCCAATTTGGTTGATCCATCAGTGGAAAGATAGTTGTTAGGTTACCTGAAGTATTAGGTAAATACCAGAGATGATATTTGTTTTGCATTGAACGCATGAGACAATATATGTTTGAGTTGAGGAAAGTTTATTGGGTTGTTGTAAAGCATGTGCTCTGTTACTTGAAGTGCATAGTGCATTATGGCTTGAGGTATGTAGTAGGTGATGATTTGATGTTGTATGCTTTTGCTGATTCTGATTGGGTGGGAGATGCAATGGGAGGAAGAGTGTTGTGGGGATGTTGTTAAATTTGGGTTCATGTATGATATCTCGGTTCACCAGGAAGATGGAAAATTTATATTTATAGAGTAATTCCTTCGCATAGTTAAGTCCTAACTCTCACTAACTCTGTGTAAAACTTGTTTCTAAATTCTCTCAATTCTCCCTGGAAAATGTCACATTATAAACTAAATAGTTACCATATAAAGATATTTTTTGTCATAATGTTATGAAGAATAATTTCCTCACTTTCCAATCCATGACTGAATTTCACAACTGAATTTACAAATCTATATATGAAGGATCCACTTATTTCGGTTATGCTTATTTTCCATGTAATAATGTAGTAAGTTTTACAAAATGAAGGATTCATTTGTTTTGATTAGCCTCATTTTCTATATTGGTTATGATTATTTTCTATACATAGGTTGTTCTCAGTTTTACCAAATGAAAATTCAGTTTGTTACATCCATTTTAACGAAGACCTTCTATTAGAAATTAGGAATGTGACCAACCCATGTTTACCAAAGACAACTCTACTGCAGCTATAATTATTGAAAAAGAGGTACAGATATATTCCAAGATTTGAACATTGGAATCAATTCATTATCATTCTAATGAATAGGGTAGACTATTCGTTACAATGTAATATTTCACAGTTAATAAAATTACTTATGGTAATTGGTTATCTCTTGGTTGCATTTTCCATGTGGAAGTGGAAACAAACCCAACACTAGGAGCCTAAATTTACACACCTTCATAGATTCGTTCAATCAATACCCACATTTAATGCTTTTCAATTTCATTTATACATCATTTAAGCTTCCCTTAAATGCTTATTTCTTTGGTGTGGGCTAGCCAGGGTCTGTTATCAGTGCTCGATAAAATGGCAACATCTTATAGCTAATCCATGCGTAAATTATAATACTTTACATGTATGAGAGTTTCTCTTATCTACCACTGTTATCTTCCCTTCGTAAATTTCAAAATAAAAGTCGAGAATTGTTTTACATGAAACCATGAGGATGGGAGCGTGTATCAGTTTTCCAGGTTAATGAGTTTTCCCAGTTTTAGTTATTGGAGAAAACCCTATTGGAAACATAGTATGTTCCATACCTTTTACCAACATTTTCAATCTACTAGCATTAATTATTCTCTTTCTCATTCTCCACCATGTTAGTGGCATAGACCTAGGTGCCTATATGGATCCCTAACCTTTCCAATTCTAGGGTAAAATAACCTCCAGTACCTGCATAAAAATGATTGGACTACTTAGTAGAGTAACTAATAACCTCCAATCACCTATCTTGTATTATATGTTTGATAAATGAAATTGTTTTATTTTAGTGTTGTATGTAGAGACTGTGTAGATGGCATGGCTATGACAGGTAGTTAGAAAATCTCAGCATGGTGCAGGATGAAACCAACAAGTGAATTTGACATGAAGGAAAGTGTATTTATGGACAATTTCTTGGGTTTGGATGTTCGATGGATTCCAGTTATATAGTTGAGAACCTGATATTATGAAGAGGTTTGGTTGGCTTCTTTCCTTAGTAGCCTATTCTTTATTGATTTTTTAGTATACATATCTAGTGACAATCATTCATTTTGGCTTGTATCCAAGCCATGTTGAGAGGTAGGATTTGATTCATTGGGATTCACAATGTATAGTGAAAGACATTTATGTGTGTGGAAAAGGTAGGGTGTTTCTTATCTAGTTTTAAATGGGTGAAGTTATTTTTCATTATATTTTTTCTAGAGCCTCGGTTTGATTTAAACTTGAAGAATAGGGATTTTGAAAAGTATAGTTCTTTTTCAATACCATATATTTGATTTGGACCCATTTTCATTTTCCATTTAAAAATCCATATATCCTATAATTTGCTACATAAAATATCTGATTCCCATCATTTCCTAGACTACCTGGTCTTTATTTTTGCTTTTTATCAGAAGGAATTATATGAGGAAGATACCTATGAAAATTCCTAAAGAAATTTATAACTATGTTTGTATGTACAATGGCACACTTTAGAACTACTCCCATATGCACTGTGCATAGTTTGTCTGCAACTTGGAACTTGCTTTAATATGTGATGCCTACAATCACATTCTTTTGGATGTTCAACCTCCTTGTCACATTAACATTCAGATCAAACCATGAAAAATGACATTCCACTTTATATATTAAGTTCTCAATGATGCATATTTATATTGATAAGAAAGCACAACTTACAATTAGAAAGAATGTATGCTTTATGGGAGGTACTTCAACTCAAAGTAGGTTAACTTCAGGTCTTGAGAAAGTATATATCCTTGAGCAACACAAGGTTCTGAATGCATCTATTAAAGATACATCTTTGAAGCAAAATTTGGAGGTGAAATGAAACTTTTACTTGTCATCTTTCTCTTTGGGAGATACTTTAACTCAAAGTAGGTTAACTTCAGGTCTTGAGAAAGAAAATCTCCTTAATAAGTACAAGGATTTGAATTCCTCAATCAAAGATACTACTTTGAAGCATAATTTGGCAACTTTTACTTCTTATCTTGCTATTTAAGGTTATATATTGAATAAGTAGTGTGCTTGCCTCCTGGAGTATACCGATAAGAATTGCATTACTGTTTGTTTGAGTATACTTAACATTCTCACCTTCTATGTTGCATTTGTTTATTCAAAATTTTTTACTTCTCGCTGGTCCCTTACTTTATTTCATTGGGAACCTTAGCCTAGCTCATGTGATTAAATAGGGGGGTCCAACATGCACCTTCTTCACTAGTTATGGTATATGTGAAATTTTACCAACTTGCAGATTTGATCTTTGCATAGGAAAAATTAGTTACAGTTAGTCAATCTCTTCACCAATAAATATGTTTTTTGTATTTCTTCATATTTGATTCGTGTTGGCTTCTTTTGTTTCAGTTCCTTTATATTCAGACTTGGCGGTTGAATATGGTGGATGTAAGTCTAAAAATGCTCTTCTATGTTAGAAGCTTATCAACAACCTTTTGGTGTTGAAAATTTAGAAACAGATGTAGTGTTCCACTTCAAGAGGAAAAGTTGGATTTTATTTTATTTTGCAAGGTTTCAACAATGAACTAGTTTAAATGTGAATCAAACATCTGTTCAAGTTATCGACCACCAAATCAGCAAGTAATGTAGTCTTGATCAGTGAAAATTTTAAGGGAAAAATATTGTCATTGCATGAAATCTTAGGTGTTAAAATATTCAATTGATGAGATTTTTATACTTGTATCAATTTTTAAAGTTTAGCCAATAAAATATACTTCAACTATAAATATTTCATTTACTAGCCAAATACTTTTTAACCCTAATAAATATAACCTATCCAACACTATCCTTTACATTTCAGATGGAGATTCATCCTAAAACTGTTCAGAAGTGTAGTGCACATTATAGTTCATCTTAGGATTGGTGAGTCTTCCATTTCTATTTTTTTGACACTGCAAATCACTCTTGGATTAATGAGTCTTATATGTAGATATATTTTAGAATCATGAATACATTTGAAGTGAATTTTTGCACAAGACTCAACAAAATACGAATCTACGGTGTTACATTTGTTATATATTGAGTCTTTGATTAATAACAATGCCAACCAAATTATTAGAGATATTGCTTGTTTCTATTTTCAAATTAGAGGACATTTTGGTGAAGTTTTGAAGCCAGTAAGTGCTTGCCACCCCAAGTTAATTCATGGAAAATATTCTCTTTAGAAATTTGATTTTATTTTCATGGGTGCTTATCATATTTCTTGAAATGGTCAACAACTATAGATTTCCTAGAAGATTTTAGTTTATGGAGGGTTTGAGAATATCTATGTATTTAAGGCCTTTAGGAATATATGCATATTTATTGCTTTATATATATTTTAATTTCTCTTTAAGGTCAAGGTTGTATTTGTGGCTATTGAAGTGGGTTTTGAAGATTGGAACTCAGGGCTCTCTGTTCTTGGGAGAAATAAAAAGATGGAACTCTATTTATTTGAGAACAAATATGGCTACCTTTGTTACTAATAATTTCAAGAGGAGAATAAATTTCAAGGGAGGAAGGTATTGTGACAAAATGAGTAGTTTTCTCATCATAAAATAATGTTTTGGATTGTACTTATTGTTGTAAGAATTAACTTTCAACACCATCATGTGCTTCGGTCTTGTGATATTGGCACATCATGGAAGATGGGGAAAATTAAGGTGAGGTTTGGGGTTAGGGGAGTTTCATGATGAGAAAAGATGAGGGTTTGTGGAATTAAAAATGTTAGGACTAGAGCTAGTATTAGGGTTAGTGTTATGGTATGGTGTAAATATAGGTTTCTTGTCAATTTTCATTTGATGCCTAGGGAATAAAGGAAGGCTTGGTATAGGTTGGTACTCTCAAACATAAGCATTTAAATATGAAAAATAGTGAAAAAAATAGAATTGAACTTAAGAACAAGTAATTATTCCAAATCTCTTATATGAATTTGGAGGCGGAGACTGTTGATTACTTCAAGAAAGTATTGGATAAATTTATTTAGTTCTTGACACAACTACAACCACTTGCACATGAAGTTAGATAAATAGCATGGCTGATAAAAAAATCCTTCTCAAGTCATGGAACAAGGCATTAAATGTGGTTATGATAGTAGGATTGGTGTTGGTAGCATGATGTTCATTTAAATACCATATACCTCAAGGTCATCTTGGTGAGATCATCATCAAAATATCTAATGTATGTACGATGGGATACCCACTTAGGTGGTACCAAATCATCACATCATTAGCCTTTATAGTAGCCTCCATGAAAAATTCTTGCACATCTATATTTTCCGTTGAAATTGCAACCAAACAATGAAATATTTTATGCCATTAACGGATTTGTCTCTAGGGAAATATTTTATGCCATTAACAGATTTTCTATGTTTTTTCATCTCTTGTTTTGATCACCTTTTGTTCTTTTGCAGGTACGTTGAAGCTGCCTCTTCAGTTTGGGGAGGGATATTTGAATAAGCCACTAACAATACATTTTGTTTCAAGGTGTTTCATCCCGATAGTAATATTTCTTCATCCTTTTTAGAGTTTTGAATTGAAAGTGTGTACCTTTCTTCATAGCTCGTTTTATTAATGAACTAAAATGCATGTGTAAAATTGCATATATATTTTTTTCATTTATTTATGGGTGTAATCTCCTCATTTCGTAGCCGTATTATATCCAAACTGGTGAAGAAATTGTTATAATTTTAGGTGATTCTTAACCAACCAAAAGGTACACATGGAGTGAAATGCAAATGGATCCAAGTGATGTTGTGGAATTCACAATTTATATTGGTGAAGAGAATTGTGCCATTGGCATAATATAGTGTCAAAAGGTTGTACATATGCTCATATCCATTATGAAATTGTGGATGATGAAATCATTGAATATCCTTTTGATTTTATTGGCCCAATTGGAATTCCTTTAAAGACAAAGAAAGAGTAAAAAAGGAAACCTACAACAACAAATGTATGCATTAAGAGGAAAGTGGGCACGTTGTTTGTTGAAACATTGCAATCACATGTAATGGAAGGACCACCAATCTCTCAAAACATTGAAGGTAATGTGGAGGAACCTATGCATAAACAATCAAGAGTTGATCATGTGTTCGAGTCAATGGAACAAGTTGTATTGGTTTATCCTAATGTATTGGGATATTGGGAACATAAAGTGAATAGTATAATGGAATATTTTGTCAAGGAGAAGCTAACAATCAAGGTATATTCAGAAAATGGAAAACCTAATATAAAGATCCATTGTGAAATTTTTGGCATTGATTATGGAATGGGGGACGTATCCTTTGGCAGCGCAAATAATTCGTAACTTCAAAAACAATCATATGAAAACAGGGTCCCATCAACGTCACATTTCAATGTTGGGAATTAATGAAATTCCTTTTGGTAACAGAGAAAAGAAGACAACAATGGTTAGAGATCAACTTGATATTGATTAAGAAATCAAACTTATACATGATTTCAACCAAACACAAGAGCCTAATTTGTTTAAGGTGGTGGAAGAAACACTTGCAAACAATGAGGACAAGAAAAAGTAAGAGTGGAATGTACACGATGCAATAGATGGTTCTGTTTGGTTCTAGAAGGTGGCAATATTGTTAGTTCTCTCAATGAAGACATGAAATCAAAGAAGCACACTACTACTACAGATGAGGCTTCACATGATACAGTTGTGTTGAGGAGTGGAACAATTGGGAGACCGGAGAAGCCTACCAATGAAAATTCCCAACAAAGTTTTACTAAGTTCTTGATCCCATCACTAATATCACCATTACATGGGTTTTATACAAGTTCACGGGATTCTACTTTAGGTGTGTTAATTACCCAAGTTTTAATTTAATTTAAATTTGAAAATGCACATTACTTTATTTGTTATTACTTGTTACTAGCAGTTAGTAGATCATTAACCAATGTGTTTTTTCATCTTATTCTAGGACAAATGCCTCCCCTGATATTAATATGTTGGGGGTATTGGGATCTATATATATATATAGAAGAGGGGAGAGATTGGACACAAAGGTTCTAATGGATGACCAACGTGGTGGAAAAATGTGGGCCATAGAGAAACATACTAGGAGAACTCTATGTTATTATTGTACTGAATGTCGTATTAATGGTACATATAGGCATATTCATTGCAAGAGGGTTTCTAAAACAGGAATACCTTTTGATTCATTAAAATGCATTTTTTGTAAGTTGATACCTAATTGTGATGAATTCCGAATGCATTTATATTGTGAATCAAGGAGAAACATCAAAATGCATTGTAGAGATATAGGGAGGTTGGACCATTTGACTCAAACTGAACTCAAAATTGTTGCAAGAGATGCAAATGCTACACATTGGTTAACAATGTGATCTCTTTGGTGGGAGAGGACAGAGGTTGCTACACTGTCTATTAGAACAAAGTCTCTAAGGGAAAAGTCGTTCGAATCTGTAGGAAGGAAGGATGTGTGTGAGCCTCATAAGAAAGGAAAATTAAAAGGTAAAGATGCATTTTGGGAATTTGTTCAAGATATATTTCACAACCTAGTTCGTTCAACATCAGGGTGAAGGTATAGTGTATCCATTAAATCCATTTATGAGATGATTAATTTATGGGGAGGTCCTAGATTACATAGCTTTATTAGCTTGAATCTGGATGGCCCTTCTATATCTACAACTTTAAGGAAAGTTATAAAATCATTGACATATACCCGAGGGGAGAAAGGGTACATTTTTAAGGAAATCGAATTTTTTTATGCTTCTTATAAATCCAAACATGGTATAGAGGGCCCAATTTTGTATTCCTTGCTGAAGATGAAACTGTTGTGAAAAAATATGTCAGGTGGGTAGTGAAAAGTGATACATTGGTGGGTTTTTGTGGTAAGAAAGAAGAACATAAGTTCCAATCACATTTCTTGGTGATAGTTTGTGAGGGCGCTGCAAGATATGAGATTATTACAGATGCCCTCAAGAATTGTGTGAATGGCCATTATGAACATGTTATTATTGCAAACCCTTTACATGAGAAGCTTCCTCATTTGGTTGTGTTTGTTCATCCAACGTGAAATAGGTTTGATGCAAATTTTGACCATCGACAATGGGAAAAAATAGAAGACCTATGGAAGAAACATGTGGAACATTTTTTAGGACCTATTATTGGTCATTCCTCAGATGTGGATAGTAGGAGAATAATTCTTATGTTGAAGAATTATTACTCAACGACAGGAATGAGATATCAATTTCCATGGGAAGGGTGGAGCCTAATTGGGTTGTATGATGGCTTTAAAGTTACAAGAATTGATGACCAGGATTACATCCAAAATGGAAAAAATATAGTGAATCCTTTGTTTAGTGGTCGACAAGATTTTATTGTTGGAGGAGAGTTGATTAGTTTTAACCATATAAGAATGGTTTATAACACTTTTAAAGTGGATGACCACAAGCTTAAAATTGAGGATATAGAGAGGATTGATCGCCAAAAATAGGGTTCAGCACAACACATTGCTTTGAAGGCATGTTGAGAGGTGCTTAAAGGAAATGAGAAGTATAGGTGGAAAAACAGAAAAAATATTGAGTAAAAATACCTATCTATCAATCATTGTTCACTATATTGATATTTTTTTGTCTCCTAGTTTGACTCTTTGGGAAAGAGTGCGAAATTATGCACGAGTCCATCATTTCTTGACGTTATGGCTATGCTGGGCCAGAGAAAAAATAAATACTAATGATAAAATTAATTTCATTAGCAGAGAGGCATATCAAGATGTAAAATTTTCTTGCCACTGTGGCAGTTTTGTTGATGATATTATTTTATGATCAATACTCTAACTTTCCATGTGCATTTCTCTTGACTGGGTCAGATGTATCTGTGAAATTCTTTAGAAAATTCGATGGCATGGTTGGAGTAGAGAGGGAATATGATTTAACTGACTTAATTCATGCTATTGGAACCATTTATAGAGTTTTTGAAGAAGAATCGAATCCCCAAGGGCTTCACTTCTATAAATTTCATAAAAAAAAATGAGTATCTAGAATAAATTACATCAACCAAAAGTAGAGGAAGATGATTTATTGTCACAATATGATTCAATATACACATGTAATAAAATTATAGAATCTCTAAATATAGGATTGGAGAATGCATAAGGAATTTTACTAGGTCTTGGCATGCAACCCAAAAGACACACAGAAGATTATTGGTGGTTTAAACCATGGATAGAGGACCACAATGTTCCAAAATTTGAAGTTATGGATGAATTAGTCGATAATTATCCATCGGGTCATTCCACATACATATTTAAATATTCATATTTTATGGTACTCAATGATAGTGAATTGCAAACAATGGAAAGTAAGTGGAGGCACAAGTTGGATGGAGTTTTAGATTTTGTTGATGACAATGTAAACATAACTACTAAACCAGTGGTGGAGCTCAATGGAAAGGACATTTACAAATCTTGTTTGGTTAGTAAATTGAATGGAAATCCGACATTATTGAAAGATAGATTGAATAAAGTAAGGAATGGAGTATACTTCATGTAAGATGAGAGGGCCCCTAAAAAGGGTGTTGCAATTAGTTTTGAAATTGGATCAGATTGTGTGGTGTTGTTTGAGAGAGTCTATAGTTGTAGCTGAACCTACTACAAGAAAATTTGTATCTCAAAGTACAAAGCATGATGTTTCTTGTGGGACTTGGTACATTGGAAGAGTTCAAAGAATAAGAAAGAAGGATGTTAATAGGGTGTTTGATTACCATAATGATATTGATCTTTTGGATAGGCCTGAAGGTGTTGAGATTCAATGTTGTTGGTACAATAGAATAAAGGGGAAATGCATGTACAAGTATTATTCGATAGATCATATATTCATACAACTTGAATATGTTATAGCGGAAAAAAACCTATTATACAATATGAAGAATGACACATACTAACTTAGAAGAAAGAGACCACATGAATTATGAGGATTCCATTAAAAGTTTAAATAGGGTGAAGTTTTAAAAACATTCTAATTTCTCTTATCTTTTGTACTAATATCCTGTAGCTTATATATAAAGTATTATTTTTTGTATTATCACTGATTTGTTTGTATCAATTTCATACTCATTTTATACTCATTTTAATTTCTCTTATCTTTAGATGCATTCAATGGTATGGATGGAGAATGGTTGGGATAACTTAATGTGAAGTTATCGATCATCAAATATTTCTTTATGATTTCTTGAAGCATGGTTCTTGAGGGTTCTTGAACTTTTGTCTAGTTCAACAATTATATTTAATATTACTTTTAAAAGGATGAAATTAACAAGTTTTTGTTTGTCAAATTTTGGTTCCCATGCACATGTTAGAGTTTTCATATACTTTCTTTCGCTACATCAATACTTAAATTGAATATTACTTAATGCGTGTTTCTTGAAATGTGTTATCTAAAATTTTTGTATGTATTTTTATTCATGAAACAACATGTCCTTGTCACCTTTTGACTTAGTTACCTTAGGGAACCCCCCTTAGTTGTTCAAGTGACTTAAAGAGAAGGGAAGTAGGTGATAGATACCTTATTTCCATAGTTGTACTTATGTAAAATCCTGAATTATGGCCCTAACTATACTGGGCATGAGCCCCATTTCATTTGAGTTACATGATGTTTATGTTTATATATTGCATGTATTCCCCACCGCACATGATTTATGTTGATTAGTTAGATATATTGGGCATAAGTCAATGCACATGTTTTATGGTCTTGTATATGATTATATATGTTGGGTGTAGACCCTAATGGATGAGGATTATTGTCATGGTACGATGTAGTGGATGAATTATTATGTGATTAGACCTAATACATATACTGATATTATTATTGTGATGTATTGTGCAAAATAATGAATGCATGATTAAGTTCTATAATGTGTTGGGTGTAATCCCTAAAGTAGATGAGTTATGAGATTTTGTGTTGAGCATAAGCTCTGGAGCACATGAGTTATGAGATTTCGTGTTTATTAGAAGCTCTGGAGCATGTGATTTATCAGATTTTGTGTTGAGCATAAGCCCTGGAGCATCAGATCCTTGGCCATTGTATCCCTAGGTGTATTATATAAGTACATCCTAGTATTAGTGTTGAGAAAGAGGCGTCCTAACCTAGTTGACCAACCAAACCCCACATGAGGCCTTGATAAAAGAAATAATGTAAACTAAGGGAAGCATCTGTATAAATAAACTACGATATATGATGCATGAATAAATATTAAGAATACTATGTAAAGTTTATATATTATGAATATAAGAATA
>LPNX011016053.1:80050-91729 GCA_001517045.1 Pseudotsuga menziesii
AAAAGTTCATATTTAAACAAAATAAATTTTAATTCCATATAAATCAAATTAAATATTATTTTGAAGAAAGTAATGAATTCATGATTTAACTAAAGCTTAAACCAAGATCCTTTCCTAAAAATATTTTCTATAAAACCAAAGCCAAGAGAATGCTTAGGGATTTGATCATTTTATTCCTAAATAATTTTTCTAGAGCATTTTTCAAAAGTAAACATTCTTATACAGAGCCTCATTTTCTAAACAACAACAACCTCACCTTTAGGAGTTCTAGATCAATTGCATGTTGGAACCAACTTGGGGGGATACAGATTAGAACCAGAAACGGTTCTGGGTCATGGTTGGGAGGAACCTAGTAGTTCCAAAGTTATCCGGTTATCATTTCTAAGGTGAGAGATATCTAGGGTTTTATTAATTTTAGGTTTTTAAAGTGTGCAGGGTATTTTAGCCATTAACAAAGATTCATAGTTGTAGGTAAGAGGTTTCTACATTTCCAAGTTATTTTAATTATGCTTACAGATTGTAATTATAGCCATTATACTTTGGATTAAGTTCTGTAATTTTAATTCCCATCATATTGAATAGATAGCTCAAGTTTGTTCTATTAAGTAAATTAGAATCTTAGTTTTTAATTCTTAAATAGATTCTAGGGTAAAATTTCTATCATAGTTGTATTAAACTAGTTTCAAAAGTTTATCTTATATGCCAAGGTTTAGTATAGGTTCAACCTTTAGGTTTCTAAATGAATTTAACAACGAGACCTTTGTCAAAACCTACTGAAACTAAACCTTACATCACAACATAGGTCTCATTTTAAAAACAAAGTAAAAACAAAATAAAATCATTAAGTATAAATTACAAAGAATTTTCAAATGTCTACAACGTTATTAAAATAATAAAACCTTATCAAATAAATTTATCCATCCAACGGAATCTACTAAATGAAGTAAATAAATGAATTACTAATAAATAATCTAAATAATCCTAACCAAATAACCAGGGATCAAATCCCTTAACCAATGAAAGAAACCATATATAGGATGCACAATAGTCACTTATTATACATTAAACTAAACATTAAATAGACTAAACAAATATTCATAAATGTGAACCACGGATTGAATCCGTTAAACAACTAAAATCACTTAAAACTAACTCAATGATGGCATATTACATTTTCCAACAATGATTATACAAACACATATAAAATATCCATTCTACATCAAGTGAAATAAATCACCCACTAAATTATCATCATTCCTCATACAAAGGCCGAGAACCTGTCAACACTTCCAGAGGAATATTTTACATTATTAAAACCTAAAAATAAATACAGTTAAATATATAAGAAAAATGCTTTAAACCAATATCAAATCCTGTTAAGGATTGGCAACGTTTCCTCTATGATTTCCAACTTAAACTATCTACGCAAACAGTAGTAATATTTACATTATGAACATAACCATAAATAAACTATCAAAAACCCCAGTTCAAACCTCATAAGATCTGGTTGGGAGCGTTAAACAATAGTAAATAAATAACCAAAATAAAATATATCTGATATATCTAAACCCTATATTGAATCTCCTAAGATCCGGATGAGAGTGTCTACATAATATTAAATAAATAATAAGCATAAAACAACCCATCAACTATCGTGACCCAAGGTCAAACCCCACGAGTTCTGATTGGAAGCACTGGAGTTATGCATAGGAGATAATAAATAAAAGTTGAACCACATATATAATCCATTAAAAAAACTACCGTAAGTCTATGCATACATGGAATAACTTATAAAATCAACAGACACGTAGGCTGTGCCATATAGGAAAGATTCGGCCATGCCATTATGACCGCCATTAAAACCATAATATAAAAACAATACAATGATTACATTATCACCTACACTCAATATTATGACAAAACAATACAAACGTATAAATAAATCTATGGTTTCCCTTGGAAACAAACATAACACATTCCAATAAACACTACAATGAATTCATTAACACACATATAGGAATCCACTATGAACCAAATCAAGCATGAAGCTAGGGATTATCCCTTTTGTTTTAACAGAAGCAAAAATTCCTAAATAGAAACCATTTAATAAATTAACTTTAAGTAAAATCAATTTAAAATGCTAAATCATTTCCATCAAACACAGCATGGGTTAGCACCCAAACTATATTTCTACAGTCAACAAACAAATATCAAAACGGTATTATCATAGTTCCATTGCAGAGCAATGGTAATGAAAAAATTATTAACCATAGAATAAATTAAAAAACCACAGTGCTCACAGCAAACCAAGAGCCACGATAATCAAATGAAGCCCCATTATAATTATCCAACATAGAGTTATAAATATTACACAGTCCTGTCCGATGTACAAAATGCTCAAATGGGCTAAGAACCACTAAATCCAAAACTATAGTTTAGAAAACTAAGCATAACGACTATTTTCCCCAAACCTTAACGAATCCCAATTGGGAGGCCGGTTACAAACTTCACACAAAGAAAACCTGCAACCTCATAAATGACAAATCAGTTGGGTAAAGGCTCTCATCTTATGGGATTACTTCAAAAAATGTTATTGACATCTTTCCTTTAACACAGTTGCAGAGAACCCATGCTTGTCCCCAACCTGCAAATGAAAAACGAAATGCATTAGGAGTATGCATTACTGAAACATCACAATGAAAGAGAGATCAAATAGAACCATAATAGAGCCCACATACATGTGGAAGAAATTCGTACCAACACCGTAACCTATCAACACAGTCTCCACAGCTCAATGGTGGATCTTCCCCCCATTACCAAAAAATGAAAAATAATGAAAAATGGGCTGTGAAACCCTAGCAAGAGGTTTATCGACTGTCCCATTGTGAAGGAGTGACGCTTCCCTTCATGTGGGCACATTAAAACCTTCAAACTATTCTCCACTACAAATGAAATGTAAAACCCATACTCTATAGTTTTGAACTTCATACATTTTTCATGGAGATTTAAACCCTCCTCCCTATAGTTAAGTTCATACTCTTGTATAAGAGTGTTAATACCATGACCAATCCCTTAGTATTTAGGATTATAGACTGTAGTAGCTAGGTATTTTATTCTGTAATGCGATGATATAATAGAATTAACAACAAATGACATGCAATAAGAATAGATATGATGTGCATTAGTTCACAAGAACTAAGTAATCCTAGTGTTGCAGGATTTCCATACCTTTACGAGTGAGTCGTTAGGAAAAATTCTCACCACTCCTCCCCTTTAAATACATAGGTAAGTTAACCTCATTGTTTATTAAAATGAGAACTAGATAACATAACAGGTAATCAAACATGAATAAAACAATAATAGAGCATAAATAAACCAGATACATTATACATAACTACAAGTACGCCAGAATATAAAAGAATGACATTTAAACATCATCGTCACATAGGAATCATACTAAAAGGAAAAAAGAAAGAGAACTTAGGCATAGTTATTTACCAAGTTTATAATTCCACAGTTGAGAAACGATGTCCCTTAAGATATTAGGAGTATTATTAGTCCTACAATTTTATTTTTTATTTTCAGATTTTAGGGACATTACAAGTGGTATGAGAGCCTAGTTTCAAACACTAAGAGACCTAATGGGTGCTACTGAACATCTATTAAAAAAATAATCATTTCAAAAATTCATTTGTAATTTTGTGAACTAACAGAAAATTATTTGTACTAAATGTTTAAATTGCATATTTAAAAGAAAGGTCCAAATCATGGATGGAGAATAGTAAAATAGTCGACAAGGGAATCTGAGTTCCCCAACACGAGAAGAAGAACTGGTGGTGGAATTAAATTCCAACCTAATGAATACCATATAGAGTCTGCAAGTAGACTTACAAAGCTTTAAATATGATAACGTGAATGAGAGAAAAGAATAGAAAGCGATGAATGAAGCTTTACTTCAAAACATGACAGGAGTAAATCCTCATGGAAAACCTACCCATTCAACCAATAAATCCAATAAAGATTATCATCATAAAAGGAATAGGAATCCAAACGAAGAGGGAAGAGAAGAACACACACTTGATATTCCAGAAAGAGAATATCACAGTCTTTCCAGTGACGGTTCACTCTCTCCTTATAGAAAAATGAAAAAAATGATGACAACCTTCAGGGAGAATTTCGAAAGATAAAAGCCTAAACCTATAAAGGAGAGATGAATACCGGGGAGAAGGATGAAGAATGGCTCTTAAGTATGAGAAAATAATTGTGAGTACACAACTACTCATGAGAGATGAAAGCTCGACTGGCCATTTAGTATTTAAATGGAAAAGAAGTTAGATGGTGGAGAGACCTAAAGCATACTAAAAAGGATGAAGTAAAAGAAATCAAATGGAGTAATTTTCATAGAATATTTAAGGAAAAATACACGTCTGAAAGATTATTTGATAGAAAAGTGAAATAATTTCATGAGTTAAAGATGGGATCCATGACCATGGATGACTTTATCAACATATTTTTGGATCTGTTTCATTATGTACCTTGCATAAGGGATGAAAAGGTCAAGATACAACAGTTTTTGGGGTGTCTTCCTACAAATTTTCGAGACATAATTGAGTTTGACATGCCCAAAAATATGAACACTACCTTACACAAAGCTAGAATTTGTTATGAGCATGGAACATTGAGGCAGGAAAACGTAAAAAAATGTTGAGACAGGTCTAGTACCTTTTGGATAACCAAAAACTTGGTTTTAAATGACCGCCATACAGAAAACAGAACAATAGTTTTCCATCTAACAAAAATATAAATAAGACAAGTGCAAGGATAAATGTGCCTGCACCAAATAACAACATACAAACATCAAATGGAGGATCCAAGGGTGCCCCGCTGCAGTTAACTATTGGAAATTCCAAGGGCCCCATTTTGCTAGAGATTTTCCAAACAAAACTAATGGTGTCCTACACAATCTACAGGAAGATAGAACGGTAGAGGACATGGCTAGTACACCGAGGATCTATGTAACACTTGAAAATAGACAAGAAGACCATCATGCCACTATGGTTGAAATATAAGGTAAGGTTTAAAACACTTCTATTTCGATTTTGATTGATCTCGGTGCCTACCGAAACTATGTATCACCCAAGATTGTGGACATGTGTAAACTAAACAAAGTAAAAAAAAATGAGAAACCATGGATGGTACAACTAACTACTGGTACAAAAAGAAAGGTTTTAGAACTAGTGAGAGACTATGAGGTATACATGAATGGGTTTCCAGCTAAGGTAGATCTACATATCTTACTCTTAGGATCATACAACGTACTCATAGGAATAGACTGGTTGGAAAAACACCATGTCATGCTTGATTGTCTAAATAAGTCAATCTTGTGCACAGATAGCCAATGGAATAAAATAAATATTCAAGGAATACACAAGAAGGTTTTTGTTAGATAGATATCCACCTTACAAGTGAAGAAATTTATTAGGAAGGGATGCAAACTTTTTGCAGTGAACATCCAAGATGTAGAAGCTAAGAGAGAACATGAAATTAAGGACTTTCCTGTTCTCATAGACTTTAAGGATGTATTTACCAAGGAAATACTGGTATTACCACCAAAATGGGACTTAGATTTCTCCATAGAATTGACACCAGGGTCAGTACCGGCTTCAAAATCCCCATACCACATGATCACGCCTGAATTTGTGGAGATCAAGTTACAGTTACATGAGTTGATAGAGAAGGGTTATATTCCAACGTAGTGTGTCCCCTTGGGGAGAACCTATACTTTCTGTAAAGAATAAGGATAGTATGATGCAAATGTCCATCGATTACTGCTAAATCAACAAGATGTCCATCAAGAACCATTACCCACTCCCTAGGATCAATGACTTATTTAATCAAGTTGGAGGAGAAAATATATTTTCAAATATCAACCTGCAATCCAGATACCATCAGGTACGGATCCATGAGGAAGATATAAACAAGACTGCCCTTCGGACCTGATACAACCATTACTAGTTTGTGGTAATTCCTTTTGTGCTAACCAATGCACCGTTAAATTTTATGTGCACAATGAATAATATCTTTAGTAAATACCTAGATAAATTTGTATAGGTATTTATAGAAAATATACTAGTTTAATTGTAGAGTAAATAAGAACATAAGGAACATCTCCGGATAGTACTATAGGTGTTATGGGAACACCATCTTTATGATAAGTTTAGAAAATGTGATTTTTACAAACCACATATACAATACCTAGGTCACCTCATTTTCAAGGAAGGGATAGTTGTCGACCCAGAAAAATATTGAAGCCATGGAAGAATGGCCTACCCCTACTTGTGTCATGTACATAAGGTCATTCTTGGAATTAGTAGGTTACTATAAAAATTTCATTGATAAATTTTTGAGGATCTCCTATTCCATGACTGCTTTACAAAAGAAGGAAAACAATTTTTTGTAGACAACCAAGTGTGAGGAAATATTCTAGAAGCTTAAACAACTTTTGACTACTGCACCTATACTACGAATTGTGGATCTTGATGGGGATTTCGTTGTTTGTGCATATGAGTGCAGGGAAATAATTGGTGGATTCCTCATGAAAAATTATTGCATGATCGGTTACGAGTCGCATAAATTAAAGGAACATGAACAAAATTATCCCACCCACGATATTGAGCTAGAAACCATTATCCACGCCTTGAAGATGTGGAGGAACTACCTCATGGGGAAGAAGTTTCTTCTAAAGAAAGAAAACATGACTCTGAAGTATTTGTTTGACCAGCCAAATCTACATGCCAAGAAGGCTAGATGGTTGTACTTCCTCAGCGAGTACCACTTCGAATTAAAACACACAAAGGGAAAGGAGAATCAAATCGTTGATGCTTTAATTCGATGAGATCATATGTTGTATGAGGTAAATTTGAGCAAAACCAATTTGTACTTGCATGATAGGATCAGATTGGAAAGCGAAGTTGACCATTTCTATGTTGAAGTACTCAAAAAGATTCAGCAGGACAGGTTGTTTCAACAACAAAAATAATATAAGGTAGACGAGACTGGAATATTGTGGTCCAAAGATAGATTGTATGCTCTATAGGGAGGATACATTAGGTCCAACAAGGCTAACAGATTTCCATCAGAATCCCTACTTGGGGAATTCGTGATATCAAAAGATGACATTGGAGGTAAAGAAATACTTTTCCTAGACTAATTTAAAGGCCGACATAGTGTTATTCATTGTAAAATTCCAAGAGTGTTAGCTAGTCAAAGTTGGGCACAAACATCCTTTAGGATTACTACAACAGTTACCCATTCCAGAATGGAAATGGGAGGTTATCAGCATGGATTTTATTACGAGTCTACCAAAGAGAAAGAAAAAAAATGATTCCATATTTGTAGTGGTTGATAAGTTGTCTAAAGAGGCACACTTTATCCCAGTTAAGTCAACTTACAAGGAAATTCACAATCCTGACATATTCTTAAACGAGATATTTAGATTGCATGGGAGACCCAAGGAAATCATCTCAGATCAAGACATGAAGTTTACCAGTAATTTTTGGAGATATTTATTCTAGTACCGCCTACCACCCACATACAGACGAGAAGATAGAATGGTAAATCATATTTTGGAGGACATGCTTAGAGTGTACGTGATGAAAAATCCCTCAAAGTGGGAGGATTATCTGCACCTTGCATAGTTTGCATATAAAAATGGATACCAGGACTCTGTCAAAATGAGTCCCTTTGAGGTACACTGTGGCTGAAATCGTAGGACACCAATGAATTGGGATAGCCTGATGGAGAGGCTCATGTTAGGGATAGACTTACTAAAGGATATAGAAAAATTAGTCACCAAAGTACAATAGGATATCACGGAAGCACAAGACCGCCATAAAATTTATGCGGATAAGAAAATAAAAGATAAATATTACCAAATTGACGAACATGTTTATTTAAAAGTAAAAGTGGAAAGAAGCTCATTGAGCTTGGGAAGGTGCAGAAAGTTGGCTCCAATATTTTGTGGACCCTTTGAGATACTGGCCAAGAGAGGGCCAGTGGCGTATGCATTAGATTTACCTGCTCATATAAAGGTTCATAATGTTTTTCATGCATCTTTATTGAATAAGTATGTATCTGATACTAAACATGTTATTGATTGGTCCTTGCTACAGGTGGAGCCTAAAGGGGAGTTTATACCCAAGCTCCTTCATATTCTGGACAAAAGAGAAGTACAACTCAGGAAGTGAACCATCGTCTAGTTGAAAGTGAAACGGAAGCACTTTGGCACCAATGAGGCCACATGGGATAATGGAGCCACCATGAAAAAGGCTTACCCCGCCGTGTTTCATGACTTCATTTCTAGGTCCTAGAGCACCAGGATGGTCTTGTTCTAAGTGGGGAGGGATGTAATATCCTGAATTTTGACCTTAACTATATTGGGCATGATCCCTATTGCATATGAGTTACTTGATGTTTATGTTTATATATTGGGCGTATTCCCCACTGCACATGAGTTATATTGATTAGTTAGATATATTGGGCTTAAACCAATGCACATGTTTTATTGTCATGGTAGAATGTACTGGATTTATTATTATGTGATTAGACCTAATACATATACTAAGATGATCATTGTGATGTATTGTGTAGAATACTGAATGCATGATTGAGTTCTAAAATGTGTTGGGTGTATTCCTTGAAGCACATGAGTTATGATATTTTGTGTTGAGCATAATCTCTAGAGCACATGAGTTATGAGATTTTGGGTTGAGCATAAGCTTTGGATCACATGAGTTATGATATTTCGTGTTGAGCATAATCTCTGGAGAACATGAGTTATAAGATTGGAAGTGTTAGGCATAAGCCCTGGAGCATTCCAAATCGATGATGAGCATAATCTCTAGAGAATCAGATCCTTGGCAATTGTATCCCTAGGTGTAATATCCCAAATTTTGACCTAACAGTTATGGGAATACGCCCCATTGATTATGATGTTACTTTGATGTTTAGTTGGTATATTGGGTCTAAGACCCCACTGCATATGAACATGATGATTTGTTTGATATATTGGGTGTAAGCTAGTTACATATGTTTTATGTATGATTTCATGTGTTGGGCGTGGACCCTGAAGCACATGATTGATAAGATGTTGTGTTGAGCAAGGAGCTCTGAAGGACATGGGAATTTAATGTTTGCATTGAGTGAGAAGCTTTGGAGCACATGAGTGTTTATATTTGTGTTGATCAAGAAGCTCTGGAAAAAATGAGTTATGAAAACCTTTTTGTTGAGCATGAAGCTCTAGAACATCAGATCCTTTGCCATTGTATCCCTAGGTGTATCCTGGGCTGATGCACAATCATGGACTCCTTTAAGGACACTTTAGATGCCACATAATACTAGAATAAACAGAAAACTCTGATTTTAGGTGACAATTAGGGGTACTTCCCTAACTTATTTGAATATGAAGTAAAAAGAGAAAAGATATGTAATTGAATCAGCTTTCATAATATATAGGGATTATGCAGAGAAAATGTGTGCAAATGATTATAAAATTAGTTTCCGTGAAAGTGGGTTTTCAAATTTTCAGCACATCTTAACATATATGTTTGTGCGGGTGCAGCAATATATGAGGTAAATGATGTCCATTTGGGATAAAATCTTCCAGACATATAAAGGACATATGGGCCTAGTGCAACACTATTTATTCGGAATTTTTCATGAATTTTATTATTATTATTATTAATTATTGAAGTCAGAAAAGCTTGAAATTAAAACCTTATGTGCGGGTGCAACACTTTAGGGGAAAAAATTAATGAAATCCTTGATTTCTTAATATAAGATCACAGAGCTTGATCTCGTCTAGTGCACCATATAGTTTTTATGGGAAATGGTGATGGAAATCAAAAGTTATATAAGAAACAATCGATGTATGTATTCTTGAAAACTAACGTGTGTCAATTAGAAAAATAATTATAAATAAATAAAACATAGTTTTGAAGGAAAAAATTATATATTCAGAATCGTCATTTCGTACTATACAATATCGTACATTTTCATAAAAAAATATTGTGTATGTCATATCAAAACACGGGATCTAATCTGAGCATATTGATAGAGTTATAAAAGACTTGAGAAATAGCCCTGGTTGATTTGTCCTAGCCAATAGGTTCGGTATTCTGAAGCTGCTTCCAAACCTAATGCCAAACCTTAATCCCGCCAAATATTTAAATTTTCAAATAACACATATGCGATATAACGCATATGCGATATAGCTTAGCCATATCGCATATGCGATATATCACATGTGCGTTATATCGCATATGTGTTAATAGAAAGTATCAAAACATGAATTCTTTGATCTACTCTCACACTAAGTATCCAATGTTGAAAGTATCAAAACATTAATTCTTTGATCTACTCTCACACTAAGTATCTAATGTGTCAATATGTTGATTTGATGGTTTATTTCCTTCTATCCATGAGTTGTACCATTGCATTTACTCTATTTGGATAACAAACGACAAAGTATATATATTCTCAAAAGTTCTCTTAGTTGTTCATTTTATAAACATTGCTAAGTTTTATGAGAAAGATTTAGTGGAGGGGGGACAAATTTGGGAGTAGAGCATTACTCCATTGTTCCCAAAAATCATCCCTATTATGATGAATTTCACCTCGATCGTAGTTTGATTTTGCCTCACAATTTTGATTCCAAAGAAAAAACATGTATTTAATATTCGAGTGTAGAACAAAAAATACATTATGTAGTTGGTAAGGAACATTGATCTACGATTCATGGCTTGATAGATCTAATAGAAAATATCACAGGTGATCTACGGTTCATGGCTTGATAGACCTACCCTCATCCTCATCATCATCACCACCCTCATCCTCATCATCATCATCATCATCACCCTCATATCATCATCATCATCATCATCATCATCATCATCATCATCATCATCATTGTCATCAACATCATGGCCATCATCATCATCATTGTCATCATAATCATCATTGTCATCAACCTTGATCCTCATCATCATCGTTCATCACCGTCATCCTCATCATCATCATCATCATCATCATCATCATCATCATCATCATCATCATTGTCATCAACATCATGGCCATCATCATCATCATTGTCATCATCATCATCATTGTCATCAACCTTGATCCTCATCATCATCGTTCATCACCGTCATCCTCATCATCATCATCATCATCATCATCATCATCATTGTCATCAACATCATGGCCATCATCATCATCATTGTCATCCTCAACATCATCAGCATCCTCATCCTCATCCTCATCATCATCATAATCCTCATCCTCATCATCATCATCATCATAATCCTCATCCTAATCATCATCACGTTCATCACCGTCATCCTCCTCCTCCTCCTCGTCATCATCATTGTCATCATCATCATGGTCATCATCTTCATCGACACCCTCATCCTCAACATCATCAGCATCCTCATCATCATCATCATCATAATCCTCATCCTCATCATCATCACGTTCATCACCCTCATCATCATCGTCATCATCATCATCATCATCATCATCACGGTCATCATCACCCTCATCTTCATCCTCATCCTCATCCTCATCATCATCATCCTCAACCTCATCATCATCCTCATCCTCATCCTCATCCTCATCATCATC
>LPNX011016053.1:91963-151287 GCA_001517045.1 Pseudotsuga menziesii
CCATGGTCAGATCATCTTCATCGACAGCCTCATCCTCAACATCATCATCATCATCCTCATCATCATCATCATAATCATCATCCTCATCATCCTCATCGTTCATCACCCTCATCCTCATCATCATCATCATGGTCATCATCATCATCATCATCCTCATCATCATCACGTTCATCACCCTCATCATCATCATCATCATCATCATAATCATCATCAAATGCATCATTGTCATCATCATCATGGTCATCATATTCATCGAAACCCTCATCCTCAACATCATCATCATTTTCATCATCATCATTGTCATCAACATCATCATGGTCATCATGGTCATCATCATCATCATGGTCATCGTCATCATGGTCATCATCATCATGGTCATCATCATCATCATGGTCATCGTCATCATGGTCATCATCATGGTCATCATCATCCTCATCACCCTCATAATCCTCATCCTAATCACCCTCACAAGCATCATCGTTCATCACCCTCATCCTCATCATCATCATCATGGTCATCATCATCTTCATCGATACCCTCATCCTCAACATCATCATCATTGTCATCATCATCATCATGGTCATCATGGTCATCACCATCATCATGGTCATCGTTCACCATGGTCATCATCATCATCATCGTCATCATGCTCATCGTCATCATTGTCATCATCATCATGGTCATCGTCATCATGGTCGTCATCATGGTCATCATCGTCTTCATGGTCATCATCATCTTCATCGATACCCTCATCCTCAACATCATCATCATTGTCATCATCATCATGGTCATCGTCATCATGGTCGTCATCATGGTCATCATCGTCTTCATGGTCATCATCATCTTCATCGATACCCTCATCCTCAACATCATCATCATTGTCATCATCATCATGGTCATCGTCATCATGGTCGTCATCATGGTCATCATCGTCTTCATGGTCATCATCATCTTCATCGATACCCTCATCCTCAACATCATCATCATTGTCATCATCATCATGGTCATCGTCATCATGGTCGTCATCATGGTCATCATCGTCTTCATGGTCATCATCATCTTCATCGATACCCTCATCCTCAACATCATCATCATTGTCATCATCATCATGGTCATCGTCATCATGGTCGTCATCATGGTCATCATCGTCTTCATGGTCATCATCATCTTCATCGATACCCTCATCCTCAACATCATCATCATTGTCATCATCATCATGGTCATCGTCATCATGGTCGTCATCATGGTCATCATCGTCTTCATGGTCATCATCATCTTCATCGATACCCTCATCCTCAACATCATCATCATTGTCATCATCATCATGGTCATCGTCATCATGGTCGTCATCATGGTCATCATCGTCTTCATGGTCATCATCATCTTCATCGATACCCTCATCCTCAACATCATCATCATTGTCATCATCATCATGGTCATCGTCATCATGGTCGTCATCATGGTCATCATCGTCTTCATGGTCATCATCATCTTCATCGATACCCTCATCCTCAACATCATCATCATTGTCATCATCATCATGGTCATCGTCATCATGGTCGTCATCATGGTCATCATCGTCTTCATGGTCATCATCATCTTCATCGATACCCTCATCCTCAACATCATCATCATTGTCATCATCATCATGGTCATCGTCATCATGGTCGTCATCATGGTCATCATCGTCTTCATGGTCATCATCATCTTCATCGATACCCTCATCCTCAACATCATCATCATTGTCATCATCATCATGGTCATCGTCATCATGGTCGTCATCATGGTCATCATCGTCTTCATGGTCATCATCATCTTCATCGATACCCTCATCCTCAACATCATCATCATTGTCATCATCATCATGGTCATCGTCATCATGGTCGTCATCATGGTCATCATCGTCTTCATGGTCATCATCATCTTCATCGATACCCTCATCCTCAACATCATCATCATTGTCATCATCATCATGGTCATCGTCATCATGGTCGTCATCATGGTCATCATCGTCTTCATGGTCATCATCATCTTCATCGATACCCTCATCCTCAACATCATCATCATTGTCATCATCATCATGGTCATCGTCATCATGGTCGTCATCATGGTCATCATCGTCTTCATGGTCATCATCATCTTCATCGATACCCTCATCCTCAACATCATCATCATTGTCATCATCATCATGGTCATCGTCATCATGGTCGTCATCATGGTCATCATCGTCTTCATGGTCATCATCATCTTCATCGATACCCTCATCCTCAACATCATCATCATTGTCATCATCATCATGGTCATCGTCATCATGGTCGTCATCATGGTCATCATCGTCTTCATGGTCATCATCATCTTCATCGATACCCTCATCCTCAACATCATCATCATTGTCATCATCATCATGGTCATCGTCATCATGGTCGTCATCATGGTCATCATCGTCTTCATGGTCATCATCATCTTCATCGATACCCTCATCCTCAACATCATCATCATTGTCATCATCATCATGGTCATCGTCATCATGGTCGTCATCATGGTCATCATCGTCTTCATGGTCATCATCATCTTCATCGATACCCTCATCCTCAACATCATCATCATTGTCATCATCATCATGGTCATCGTCATCATGGTCGTCATCATGGTCATCATCGTCTTCATGGTCATCATCATCTTCATCGATACCCTCATCCTCAACATCATCATCATTGTCATCATCATCATGGTCATCGTCATCATGGTCGTCATCATGGTCATCATCGTCTTCATGGTCATCATCATCTTCATCGATACCCTCATCCTCAACATCATCATCATTGTCATCATCATCATGGTCATCGTCATCATGGTCGTCATCATGGTCATCATCGTCTTCATGGTCATCATCATCTTCATCGATACCCTCATCCTCAACATCATCATCATTGTCATCATCATCATGGTCATCGTCATCATGGTCGTCATCATGGTCATCATCGTCTTCATGGTCATCATCATCTTCATCGATACCCTCATCCTCAACATCATCATCATTGTCATCATCATCATGGTCATCGTCATCATGGTCGTCATCATGGTCATCATCGTCTTCATGGTCATCATCATCTTCATCGATACCCTCATCCTCAACATCATCATCATTGTCATCATCATCATGGTCATCGTCATCATGGTCGTCATCATGGTCATCATCGTCTTCATGGTCATCATCATCTTCATCGATACCCTCATCCTCAACATCATCATCATTGTCATCATCATCATGGTCATCGTCATCATGGTCGTCATCATGGTCATCATCGTCTTCATGGTCATCATCATCCTCATCATGGTCATCATCGTCTTCATGGTCATCATCATCATGGTCATCATGGTCATCATCATCATCATGGTCATCGTCATCATGGTCATCATCATCATCATGGTCATCATGGTCATCATGGTCATCGCCATCATGGTCATCATCATGGCCATCATCATGGTCATCATCATCCACATCACCCTCATAATCCTCATCCTCATCACCCTCACAAGCATCATCGCTCATCACCCTCATCCTCATCACCATCATCATGGTCATCGTCACCATGGTCATCATCATCATGGTCATCATGGTCATCATCATCATCATGGTCATCGTCATCATGGTCATCATCATCATCATGGTCATCACGGTCAACATCATTATCATGGTCATCACCATCACGTTCATCACCCTCATTATAAGTGTATATGTGCATGTATGTTTTATTATGTATATGTGCATGTATGTTTATGCATAATATGCATACAAAACTAGATAAGTGTATATTTCCATGGATCAAAAAAAAAAAATAGATCACAAGATAATAGATCACAATGTAAATAGATCACAATGTAAATAGATCACAAGATAATAGATCACAATGTAAATGTAAGTGTATATTTCCATGGATAAAAAAAAAAATAGATCACAAGATAATAGATCTGAATGTAAATAGATCACAATGTAAATAATAGATCACAAGATAATAGATCACAATGTAAATAGAGATCACAAAAAAATAGATCACAATGTAAATTTAAAACACATTTTCATTGAAAAATACATCGCATATGCGATATATCGCATATGCGTTTTGTAAATTTACATATCGCATATGCGATATATCGCATATGCGATATTTAAAATTAGAAAACGTGAATGCGATATATTGGATATGCGATATATATTTCCACGAACCTTAGCCTTGTGTTTGGGCTCGGGTTATTCCGAACGTACCATCAATAACGCATATGCGTTCTTGATTTACACTTCGGAAGTGCGTTTTTGATTTCCTAAGTGGCACCAAAAAGTGGAACCAACTTCGTGCGAGCGCCCTCCTATAAGTACATCCTAGCATTAGTGTTGAGTGAGGAGCTTTGGAATTGCACTAAGTTTGTAACTGCTTGTTTTTTAGAATTGAGTATGGACTTTGGATAAGCACTAGGAGTTACTGAAAAGAATTAATATGTCATGTGAAAACAAATTGAATAAAACATTGATCTCATCTGACTTATTTTTATGTGATTAAATTAAATTGTAAATTTTTGTATATCATCAATTATTGAAGAAATACCATGTTATACGAGGGAATCCAACATGCAAGGAGGTTTAGAGTTTCCTGAGCTAGTTGACCTAACCCTTACCTGAAGGCCTTATTAAAGAAAGAGTCATATGTTTAGGGATCTTGCTATATGATACCTAAGGACAAAATATGAACAAATGATATATATATATGTATACATACATATATATATATATATATATATATATATAGAGAGAGAGAGAGAGAGAGAGAGAGAGAGAGAGAGAGAGAGAGGTTTATAATTTATACCTGATATGTATAAAGAGTAAGCATCGTAATGATACTAATAGCTATAAGAAATAAAGAAAGGATCCATATATTACTTATTATTAGTAATGATTATTAAATATTAAAATACCTACAATATTCCAAATAGGAACTAGTAAAATGTTCCTAAGTTAAATACTAAAAGTACCTAAATTAAATAAAAAGGGTTAAATCAAGAAATCAAATGATTCTTGATTTAATTGCCCCTTTGACTGAAAAATTTGTCTATAATAACCTAAGCCAAAGAGAGGCTTGGGGATCTTCTATCTTTGGATGCTTCAATAAATCTACCTGATTATTCACAAGAGAGTTCTTGGAGAACATTTTTCCTAAGAGGAAAAAGGAGAATTGATTTTGAACCTGATATCCCAGATATGGAAGCCTTACCTTAGGATATCTAAGCTACTTTCATGTTGGAACCAACTCAGGGGGATCCAGATTTAAAACAAGAACGGTTTTGGGTCATGGTTGGATGGAATGTGGTAGTTCCCAAGTGATTTTGTTATATAAAAAGAGGTCATATATGCCTATGAATTTCTTAATTATGGGTACTTGAGTGTGCAGGTTTTCGGCCATTAAAACAACTTCATCTTGTAGGTATGAGGTTCTTGATTTTTCCTTTGTAAACTACACAGTTTTATTGTTAAAAGAGTAGATTGGATTCTGAATGAATATCTAATAACCATATGTTATAACTAGGTTATGGACGCTCACACGAAGTTGGTTCCACCTTTTAGTGCCACTTTAGAAATCAGAAACACACTTTTGAAATGTAAATCCATAACACATATGTGTTTTGATGCTACGTTAAAAAAATATCGAGCCCAAAGACGCGGCTAAGGTTAGTTAGCCAATATCGCATGTGCATTTTTAAAGAGTTACAAATCACATATGCGATATGTAAAACCAAAAAAAAAATAGAGGCCGCGGGACTCAATATCTTATTTGCACAATGAGACGATATCAGGATAATGAAAAACCACAATAGCGAAAAACCGCACCAACATTTTTTGTTAGAGCCTTTGGAGGTGGATTGGATCCAATGGAAGGTAAGTAATCATATCATCCACACCTTTTTCAATTTTTTTTTTTTTTGTTAATCTCATAGTTTTTATATTTGTTAAAACAAATTTAATGAAAAAAATTGAATTAAATCAAAGAATGATATATTAAACAATTTGTAATTTATTGTTTTAATATTAAAAGATAACATATATATTGAAGATACTGTGAAAAAAGAACCCACTAATAAGCAAGAACCAAACCCAAACACAAACCCCAATATAAACCAAAATATGAACCCAAACACGGACACAAACCCAAACACGAAGGGGGAACAAGACCAAAATTCACAGATTCTGGCTCGTTTAGGTGGATTGAGGCGCCTTAGCTCATCTTTTAGAAGGGGGGACCATTTGAGACAATATTTAGCTGAGGCATTGGACACCATAACAAACATAATTTCCAATGCCCAAGGAGCTCTGTACACCATTAGCTCATAAGATAATCCATGAGGCAATTCTATTCTGATGGTTTGAGCTATAAAGACAAAAAAAACCTAAAGATAACCAAATACCAATTGTTTTCATTATTCTGGGACCCTAGCACCAGATTGGTTCCACCCACCAGTCGAGCACACATTTCCATAGACTGGTGCATGGAACCAAATGTGAAATCCAATTGGATGGATCACTGGTATATGGTCTTCGATGAAGACCCTCATTTGAATAGGGACATCCCATTTTTATTCCCAAGCAAGTTGTATGCAAAATTCATCCTAGGGAAACATGTGAACTATTTCGATATTTTAGACTTCCAGGGTGTGGGTCATGGGATGCCCCAAGGGTCATGGGATGCCCCAAGATAGGGAAGGGGATAGTACTGATCCCAACCATGTGCCACGCCCTCCATGCCCTCCACACACACCAAAAACCCCTCAGGTATATCCTCCTGCGGGTCCTGTGATTGATGATACACAGGAGGCCTTATTTGACTTGGTAAATACATTGCTTCAACATGGGACTGATGTCCAAGGAAATGTAGGCCAAGAGGTTGGCACTTCTGAGGCCGGGACATCGCACAGTAAGGATCCATATACAGATCACACTAGAGACGTAGAGCATTTAGAGGGTGGTGTTATTCCACACCATTGCACAATGTGTGGAGGCATATGTTGTGGGCTTGATTCAGAGTTCTAGGACGATGGATTACTTCGATATGTAATTAAAACTCATTATTTTCATATTATATTTTGTTTTATATCACAATTTTCAATTGTTTCATAATTTATTTCTATTTAATTATCTAACAAATTATGTGAACAAATATACAACTGGTGTCCCATGACACCCCAGATTCGCATAGTACGTCGATTGATGTTGAGAACATTGATGCAGTGGTCAATGTTGCATATGGTTTTGGTTCTTCACCATTAGATGTAAGAAATTTACTTTTTTAATTTTCATCGTTATTACATATTTATAGTAGAGATTGTAGCATTCAATACATCCTAATCTAGATACAATATGTTTTACGCAGGGTGAGTAGGACGAGTTTGTGGAATCCCAACCTAGTCCCTCTTATGTAGAGGAAGATTCCCAGACCCAGGTATTATTTTAATTATGCTTTTAATAATTCAACATTCATGCTTTTAATTTTTAGAATTTTTCTAATTGTATCCTTATGTTTTGTTATGTAGCATGATATCTTGATGGGTGACCCACCTCTCCCCCACCCCCAGGTGCATGTATGTTTCGATTTCTTTGAAAAAATATTTTTTCGTCCATGGTGTATATGTATCATTTTCTTTGTATTATTTAAAATTGACATATGTTACTTTATGCAGGAATCTATTGAGCCAGTGGTGCTTGAAGAGCACCAAATCGAGGTTGTTGGTGACCCACCTCTCCCCCCCTAGGTACATGTATGTTTCGCTTTCTTTGAAAACATCATTTTTCGTCCATGTAGTATATATGTCTCATTTTATTTTTATTATATTAAATTGACATGAGTTACTTTAAGAAGGATTATAGTGAGGCACTGGTGCTTGAAGAGCACCAAATCAAGGTTGTTGGTGATCCACCTCTTCCCCCCCAAGTACATGTATGTTTCACTCTCTTTGAAAACATCATTTTTTGTCCATGTAGTATATATGTCTTGTTTTATTTTTATTATATGACATTGAATTATGTTACTTTATGCAAGATTATAGTGAGGCATCGGTGCTTGAAGAGAACCAAATCGAGGTTGTTGATGACCCACCTCACCCCCCCAGGTACATGTATGTTTTTTCTTTCTTTGAAAACATCAGTTTCTATCCAGGTAGTATATATGTCTCGTTTTATTTTTATTATTCGACATTGACATATGTTACTTTATGTAGGATTATAGTGAGTCACTGGTGCTTGAAGAGAACTAAATAGAGGTTGTTGGCAACCCACCTCCCCCCTCCCCCCCAAGGTACATGTATGTTTCACTTTCTTTGAAAACATCATTTTCCGTCCATGTATTATATATGTCTCATTTTATTTTTATTATCTGACATTGACATATATTAATTTATGCAGGATTATAGTGAGGCACTGGTGCTTGACTAGCACCAAATCAAGGTTATTGGCGACCCACCTCTCCCCCCCCCCAAGGTACATGTATGTTTCACTTTCTTTGAAAACATCATTTTTTGTCCATGTAGTATATATGTCTTGTTTTCTTTTTATTATCTGACATTGACATATGTTACTTTATGCAAGATTATAGCGAGGAACTGGTGCTTTAAGAGCACCAAATCTAAGTTGTTGGTGACCCACCTCTCCCCTCCCAGGTACGTTTATGTCTCTCTTTATTTTAATTGTGCTTTTAATGATTCAACATGTACTTTTTTAATTATTTGAAATTGTCTAATTTTATCTTTATCCTTTTGTATGTAGGAACATAATTTTGATTATGGTGCTAAATGAGCGGCCTTATTCATAAATGCATATATAAATCCTTTTATCCCATTGTCAGTTGTTCGACCCACTGGTTACACACCTCTTCATGACCCCCACGTATATTTATATATTGCTTATTTTGCTTATATTGTTTTTTGTACATGCAAGTATCTTTTTCCTTGTTTCCCCCTTTGATATGCTCACATTGACATATATATTATTTTATGGAGGTTGATAGAGTGGTTCTTGAAGAGCACCCAATAGGGTTCTGCGCTCACCCATCTCCCCCCCCAATGTACAGGTATGTCTCGATTTCTTTGAAAAAGTCATTGTCCCTCCATGTAGTATAGTTTGATTTGTACATGCAAGTATGTTTTCCGTGCACCCATTGATTTGTTGAAATTGACTTATAATTTTTTTATGCAGCTTTATAGTGAGCAAGTGGTGCTTGAGGAGCACCCAATCGGGGTTGCTTCTAGTGAGGCACCACAACCCACCATTACTTACACACGTACAGTAAGTAAAATTTTTATATTGGTTTTGAATTTGAACAAATGTACATAGAATTTTTATAGGTTGGTAAACTAACTTACAAATTTTGGTTTTTTTGCGGTCTCTACTAACGCGAACTCTCCCTCTTGTTCAATGTTTGAGATCACCACTGAGCAGCCGAAAAAGAAAGCTAGACTTCTCAGAAGACATTGACAGTGGTAGTGAAAGGGGGGATAAATAGAATAAATGTACAGGGGGGATACATACATGTAACTTTTTTTTTGTATACACACAGATGTACATTTTCATCCACTATTTTGTATTATGGCCATGTGGCATGCCAATTTTTGTAACGTTATTTGTATACATATATAATATAAAGCAAGTTTCAAATTTATACATATATGGTTGACTTGATTTTGGAACATGATATGTGTGGTTCACCTATGTAATATTATGATATGTGTGGTTCACCTATGTGATAGTATGAATTTCCAATACTTAAAGGAATAATTTATGAATCATCCAACTAAGATCAAGTAACTATTAAGTAAGTCATGGGAGATAATCACTAGACACCATAACCATAACCATACCATACAACTACCTAAATTCAACTATCATCAATTTTTTAACATTATGTCTATCCTCAACTTTTTAACATCATAACCATACCATACACTACCTAAATTTCATACACTAACATCATAACATCATAACATCATATCCATACCACTAACATCATAACATCATACATGTGTTTCTACTTCTAAGTCATGCATGCATGTGAACTATACCATACCATACCCTACAATACTAATTTATACCATACCATACTAATATACCATACCATACTAACATCATACCATACTAACACACCATACCATACTAATATACCATACCATACCCTACAATACTAACATACCATACCATACTAATATACCATACCATACCCTACGACACTAACATATCATACCATACTAATATACCATACCATACCCTACAATACTAACATACCATAACATACCATACCATACAAATATACCCTACCATACCCTACAATACCCTATGATACTAACATCATACCATACTAACATACTAATATACCATATCATACCCTACGATACTAACATACCATATTATACTAATATACCATACAATATAATACCCTACAATACCCTATGATACTAACATCATGCCATACTAACATACCATACCATACTAATATACCGTACCATACCCTAAAATACCAACATACCATAACATAACATGTACCATAACATATTAACATCATACCATACTAACCCCTAGTTCCATCTCATAACTTGTAAAGAGGTCACTAAACCCTAGTACCATCTCATAACTTGTCAACCCTAGTGATAGCATGCAATTTGTTGTTCATGAAACCCTAGTTGGTTTCAATTTGTTCATGTACACGTGTTTCTACTTCCATCTCATAACTTGTAAAGAGGTCACTAAACCCTAGTTCCATCTCATAACTTGTCAACCCTAGTGATAGCATGCAATTTGTAGTTCATGAAACCCTAGTTGGTTTTCAATTTGTTTAGGTACATGTGTTTCTACTTCCATCTCATAACTTGTATCATTGTCATAAAACCCTAGTTCCATATCATTACTTGTCAACCCTATTTATAGCATGCAATTTGTAGTTCATGAAACCCTAGTTGGTTTTCAATTTGTTCAAGTAAATGTGTTTCTACTTCCATCTCATAACTTGTAAAGAGGTCATAAAACCCTAGTTCCATATCATAACTTATCAACCCTAGTGATAGCCTGCAATTTGTAGTTCATGAAACCCTAGTTGGTTTTCAATTTGTACATGTACATGTGTTTCTACTTCCATCTCATAACTTGTGAAGAGGTCACTAAACCTTAGTTCCATCTCATAACTTGTCAACCCTAGTGATAGCATGCAATTTGTAGTTCATGAAAACCTAGTTGGTTTTCAATTTGTACATGTACATGTGTTTCTACTTCCATCTTATAACTTGTAAAGAGGTCACTAAACCCTAGTTCCATCTCATAACTTGTCAACCGTAGTGATAGCATGCAATTTGTAGTTCATGAAACCCTAGTTGGTTTTCAATTTGCATAGGTACATGTGGTTCTACTTCCATCTCATAACTTGTAAAGAGGTCACTAAACCCTAGTTCCATATCATAACTTGTCAACCCTAGTGATAGCATGCAATTTGTAGTTCATGAAACCCTAGTTGGTTTTCAATTTGTTCATGTACATGTATTTCTACTTCCATATCATAACTTTTAAAGAGGTCGTAAAACCCTAGTCCCATCTCATAGGGTTGTTGGCTGAAACTTTATTATGAAAATAATATATCTTGTGATCTCTATGAAGATATGGGAACCCTACCAACACAGGCACGGTCGAGGGTTTTGTACAGTTGAGACACCAATGTAAGAGTTGCATTGAAGGAAAGTGAGCAAAACCCTAGTTTACGAAATGAATGCACAATGAAGTCACTAGTCCTTGAAAACATGAGGGAGAGGGCCACCTAGAGGTAATCACATTCTAGGAGACCAATAGAGTCGATGGTTCTTCGATCCAGCCTTCGGTTTCTGAGTTATGTCTAGTTGAAAGTTGCATGAAAATGTCGTTCAAGGACACTTGGTGACTTTCGGTTCAGGAGCGAAAAAACAAATGGCTCCTCCAATGTGCCATAGATGGTGTTTGTATCCTAGGCACACGGAAGGCTTAACATTAGTACTCTCATAATAAAATAAAGAGAACCCAATGAAAATGTACAAACATGATTTATAGATAACTCACCTAAGGTTGTACGATCGTGTTTATAGTGTCCAGTATCCTCTGAATAATATTATGTCTGTGAATGGTATCCGTCAATCACAGGTTTATTACATTGGGAATAAGATAAGGCTAAATAATTTAAATTGTTCTTTAGAATGCACTTTAAAGGTTAAATGATGCACCTAACAATGCACTCAGTCGAGTAGGCCATCTAGATCATCTTTGTTGCCGATGGTGTCCATCAATCTTTCGGCATGTGACCTATTTTTGTTTGAAATTATGTGCAGCTTTATGTTTATACTAACTACTAGGTTGGTGAAGTGGTATACAATAGATCCTAGTTTATAATCCTGATATACATACCAACCCTTCCTTTTCTGTTGTGCTACAAGTGTCAAGTACTCCCCTTTTATAACCATCGATCTAGTTGGGAATCATAATATTGTCATCATTTGTAACAGATTCAATAATGGTTTGTTTCCCCTCTAAGCAATGGGCCAACCAATAGTAAGAACCCCATTCATTATTTTTTGGGGCAACCACTGCATATATCTGACCTGTGAAAGGAAATAGGTCAAGTTAACAATACATTTTTTAAATAAGTTCTTGCGTTTATAATTTCTACGTAAATTAAATTCTACTTAGGTTGAGTTAAGAATACATAAATTAAATTTCTAATTTAGCTACTACTAATTTACTTTTTTTTACCTTCTTGTATGAGATCCGATATGTGATTATTGTCTGTAGAAATATGTGTCTTATCATCTTCCAAATGGTCTATTTCATTAAACCCTTTGAAATTGGTGCCAAGTGTCACTCGATCCCATGTATCAACCGTATCTGTATACTCACAATCATCCCATTCACCGATGCTACAGAAACTGCAAAATCAAGCCTTCAATATTGTCCAAATTTGTAGGGCTGAGTTGTCTGAGCTTCTAATTGTAAATTTCATCTCTTCCCTTTGAAGGGTAGTTTTTATGCATGCACCAGCACCATCGTGATCTCCTTTTCCATGACCAGTTTCAAATTAGTTCCATATATGTGGCACCTTGTATTTTATGTGCAACAAGCACAACCATTCAAATACATGTGCATTCTTGAACTGTTTAGCACAACCATCTGACCAAATGAAATGACGATAAAATGGTAGATCCATAGCTATTGCATGATCATAGAATAATTTAAATCAATGTTTCACATAATGGATGTCATGGGTCCGGTCATCACTTATGTAGAAGTGACTATCTTTCAGTATCACACATTTCACTTCATTGCTATCTGGTCCATGTCGATACGTGATATGGACCATTATGCTCACCTTCTTTGAGTGATAGTATTGACTTTATATTTCATTTTGTGGTTGTAGGGTGTAATTTTCCACAAAGTCAACCACTGATAGTATTGTTTTGATAGGGAAGGTGTCACGACATATTCTGAATTTCTCATCTTGCCACCATTCCATATCAACATGTTGAATGTACTATTGGATCGTTCCATGAAACTTTGAAATAAAATCACATACTAGCACTTGGTGTAAAAAATTAAACAGTGTTATAAAAAAACATAAAAAGATTTACATGAATATTAATATGTCAATATTAAAAAATTTACCTATGAAGTCGCCAATTTAATCTTCCTACTTTCTTTCCCATCATGTAGCTGATATGTCTCATACTGATAGTTTCACTTCTCGACAATTGCATTCCCGAATTCTTGATCTTCACTCTCATGGATGCAATCAGACCATAATGATATCCCACCACAATTGTTGCAAGAACCCTCTACACATTTTTTTAAGTAATTTGTCTTCCCATCTTACCTCGGATACATTGTGCTATGGATGAAATATTTGGATGACATTGGCGGAACTGTACTTGAGCATTCTTGCACATGGTTAGGATGCAAAAAACTAAGTATATGTGCAAATGTTTGGTAATATAGATCAAACTCTATGTGGTATATACAACAACAAGTGTTCTGGATGGTATTGATTCTAACATACCAAGGTTTTCATTTTTGAAAAGATATTTTCCCGAGCCTCAGCTCTACGTGGGAAAATTTAAACATCTCGAACAATTGAGTTCGTTTCATGTCAAGATAATGTTTAACATGAGTTTTATTATTTCTAGAACCCCTATAGTGTTTTAACACATCCTTTGTGTTATAAGAAGGCCTATTGTTATCATGCCAAAATGTGTGCACTAAGCCCTTCATTGCTTCGACTAACTTCATGTCTTTATGGGGCAACCTACTGCTAAATTCCCATAATGTTTCGATTTGTCCCTCTACATCAAGGTTGTCTCTTCCTACTGAATAATTTTTAAGTGTCTTTGGATGTAAAGGAATAGTTTGTGATGTGGATTTAAGTAAACGATGTTGTCTTGTGGATCTACATACAATTGATTCAGCCAATATGAGGCGAGACACATTACTATCTTGTCAACGCGTTTTTTACCAATCGATGTGAATGCAGCAACAAGAGATTTAAAAATGTGATTACTTGATTCGATATTCTTCAATATTCTTATTCCTAACTTTCTTCTAACACTTGCCATATTTCTAGATTTAAGCAAAGCTAAAAATAATTGGAATTTATCGGATTTGGATTAGTTATCAAAATATTCTTTGAATATTTGAGAATAATGATGAAGTATAATGGATCAATATTGTCCACTTAATAATGGATCAAGAATACCATCTCCCGTATAACCAACTTTCTTTTAATGTTGCATTATCTTCCTCGGCCTCTACGTTAGGTATCTGTTGAGCGGGAATGGGAAGTATTTGCTCATCCGATGAATGTCAATGATTTCTTGAATCTTCCCTCTTTTCATTTTTATTTTCAGATTATTCCAGTGTAAGTACCTTCCCCATTGAATTTTGACCTCTATTAGGTACATTACCCATTGAAATCCACACAAACTTGTACAAAACCTATGGATTTGTGTAAGAAATGATTAAATTGCATGTTGAATAGTTCTCTGTGTGCAAGTTCAGAAGAATTGTCTTTTTCTGCAGTAAACATGGCCCATAAACTGCAACCCATTAATTTTTATAAAACACATATCGCATATGTGATATAATGCATGTCTATTTTATTGCATATGCATTATATCACATATGTGATATGAATACAATGCTTTTTACTTAACGGGAAGTTTCTATTACGTGATTGCTGAATCGCATATGCGATTTAGTGCATATCAAATCTTTACACTTGAAAACCTTATAATGGAACCCATACCCATGGTTAAGACCTCCAAACCTATCCTTCGACCATGGTAGTGTCTTCAGAACTATCTCTTGTCTAGAAATATTCATAATGGTTCCTATATGAACATGGTCAATGCCTCCTGAACAATATTCAATGCATAAAATAGTCTCATGGCACATATATCCCATATTAAGGCTAAATACCCCCTTTAAAGGCCATATGTAGTGGTTTAAGACTTGTTTATGTTACACTATTGTCCCATTACCATGGTTAAGACCCTAAGACCCATCCTTAGTGCATAAAACCTCATAATGACACCCGTATCCCACTAAAGGCCAAATATTCCATCTATGAGGCATGCATGTTGATTTAGGGACTTACTGTCTTCTCTTCCATGAATATAGTCAATGTCCAGAGACCCATCCCTCCCATCAAAAACCCTATAATGGCACCCTTAAACCATTGTAATACCATTTAGACTCCCAAAATTCCATCCAGACGGTCTATGGGGTGGCTCATGGCCCAACATTACATTGGTTAAGTGATTGGGGGGGGGGGGGTCAAAGGAGGCAGAGGAAGGTGTATAGGGAATCATGGGAGGGGAGGATGGGTAAGGGACACATATGGGGGGATGAAGGGAGGATAAATATAAGGGGAAGGGAGGAATGGGTAGGGGAGAGATATGAGGGGGGAATGGAGGGATGACAAATATAAAGGGAAGGGATTGGTGGGAGGGGAATAAATATAAGTGGGATGGAGGGACCTAGGGTCTTATCCATTGTTAAGGGATGAAACCTATACTTTAGGCCTTAAATGAAGCTTCTAGGCATCTAGGACCACCAATAACACCTTAAACCACCATATGTTACCTCTTGAGGCCATTCTTAGATTTTTGTGTGGGAATTGACATGATTAGGTTGTTTAAATCACTAAGGATGGGTTTAGAGACCCTTGACATGGTTAAGCTATCGATAAACCCAATTCATAGACACCAAAGGAAGCTTCTAGGGATCCACAAGAAATAATAATGTATGAAGCCACCACACATGACCTCTTTAGGGGGTCTTTGGCCTTGGATTAGGGATATGCATGGAAATGTAAGGAAACCCAAGCCTTGGGACCTAAATGAATCCCTTAGTCATTGAATTTTAATAAGGACACTTCAAACTACCATGAAGGACCTATTGATGGTATCCCTACCTAAAAACTGGGGATAATCATGCCATCGAGAGGTTTCAAATAGTAGACATGGTTCTCAAGGCCTTACACATGGTTGAGAAAGTAAACCCAAGAATTAGTACATAAAGGAATATTATATCCATCCAAGGCATAAAATGATACCTTGAGTCACCTCACATGACTTACAAGCACTAGGTATGGGTCGTGTGGCCTTCGACATTGTTGGGGGAGTAAACATTAAGATTGGACTCTAAAAAAAGATTATAGGAATCCATGACCATGAATAACACTTCAAATGACCAGCCATGTCCTATTGAAGTTACCCTTTCCTTCAAGTGGTGACATGGATGATGTTAGAAGGTTTTTGATAGTAGATATGAATCCATGGGTCTTGGAAATTGTTAAGGTAGGAAACCTAGGCCTTGTACCATAAAGAAAAATTATTAGAATATAGTTTTAATAATGAAATTAGATCCACCATACATTAGCTCATGAGCATATCTGTAGCGTCCATGTGGGGTATTTAGAAATAATAGGATGTTTTGAGCACCACGTATGTATATCAAGGTCTTGGACATAATTGTGGGAGAAACCATGTACCATATGCCCTAAATTAATGTTATACGAATCTTGACCCAAGAATGATGCTCTGAATGAAAAAAATCACGTCTTAAGAAGATATTTTTCCTCCAAGTGGGAATATTACTATGAATATGAGTTCTCAAGCACAATGTATACATCGTGGATCCTCAACATAGTCAAGAGAAGACACCTTTTCCTTAGGCCATAAAATATGCTTTTGTGTGTCCATGGACAAAAATAATGCTTCAAAACAACATAAATCATCTCGCAATCCTTATCCTCATAGTCGATGTGTAGGTACCATTAGGAATATTTTAGAGCTAGATATGAGTTTCAATCCTTAGAGAAAGGTTAGGCAATAAACTCAATCATTAAGTCTAAAAATCATCTTCTATGTCTTAAGCACCTTGAACCTTTAATAATATGACCTCATTATCCACAACCATTCACAAATTGTAGGCTAAGCGTCGTCCTTTTGCCACACTTAACCGCTTTGGAGGGGTCAATAATTACCATGATCTCTTCTTTTTAGATGGGGTTTCTCCCAAATACTATCCACTAACTTGGTATTAAATGTTTTTTTACTCTCGAATCTACTAAAGCAAAAATGCATATGCGTTATGAATTGCATATGCGATATATCACATATGCGATATGTGTAATCCAAAACGCATATGCATTATAACACAAATGCATGTTTTTAAAATTTAAAAACTCGTTGGGAATATGGTTTGGAATTATGTTCGGATTTAGCTTCAGACTGCCAAACCTATTGGCTAGGACAAATAAACAAGGGCTATTGCCTGTCTTTTAGAACTCTATCAATATACTTAGTTTCGATGGCGCGTTTTGCTATGACAAACACAATATTTTTTTATGAAAATTTAGAATATTGTAGAGTACGATCTTACGATTCTGAATATGTAATTTTTTCCTTCAAAAGTATGTTTTATTTATTTTTTATTATTTTTCTAAATGACACATGTCTGTTTTTGAAAATAGATACATCGATTGTTTTTTATATAACTTTTGAATTCCTTCACCATTTCCTAGGAAAAATATATGGTGCACTAGAAGAGATAAACCTCTACGATCTTATATATTGAAATCAAGGATTTCATTAATTGTTGCCCCTAAGCATTGCACCTACATTGAATGTTTTCATTTCAAGCTTTTCTGACTTCAATAATTAATAATAAAAAAGTAATTCATGAAAAATTATGTATAAATAGTGTTGCACTATGCCCATATGTCCTTTATATGTCTACAATATATTATACAAAATTGACATCATTTACCTCATACATTTCTGCACCCACGCAAACATATATGTTATGATGTTCTGAAAATTTGAAAACCCAATTTCATGGAAACTAATTTTATAATCATTTACACACATTTTTCTGCATAAAATTTATATATTATGAAAGTTGATTAAATTACCTATATTTTGTCTTTTACTTCATCTTCAAATACGTTAGGGAAGTACCCCTAATTGTCACCTAAATTCAGAGGTTCCATGTTTTTCCAGTATTATGTGGCATCTAAAGTGTCTTTAAAAGAGTTCATGATTGTGCATCAGCCCTTATATTCTCTACATTACTTAATTTTTCAATTGCAAATTAAACTCATTGTTTATTAACATATATATTTCTTTACCAAAGGTTAGGATATTTGTTTATCTATTTACTAGGCTATTCTAATATAATTTATTCTTGAAGAGATCAACACCATTAGTGCTATCTACAGGAGGGTGATTCTGCAATTTATTTCATGTTTATTAATTAAGGGTTTTTGTTTTCTAGTTAATTTCTGCAATTTATTTCCTATTTATTAATTAAGGGTTTTTGTTTCTAGTTCATTCTGTAATTTATTTCCTGTCTATAAATTCAATTCTAAAACCTAGAACTAATTAAAACCAGAGCCTATATATATTATCTCTACTGGAAGATTTCATATCGCCAGCAGGTTTATATTTAAATATAAATAAACCAACTTATCTATAGCATTAGTTTAATCTCTAAGAAGAATATTATAAAATAAATATACATAGATAACACCTTAAAATAGAATACTATAAAACATAACTTAAAAAAAATCGTTTCCATTTTTTATAAATAACAAACTACAAAAGCTAAGTTATCGAGACCTCTAAGGTCTGTAGGCATGAGTGCGTCATAATACATAACCACATTATATACTATACAACCTAACACCAAGATCCATTATCAAAAATCATATCTCTCAAGATATTCAACAAAATAAATCAACCCTAACGTAATTACAAAACTCTTAAACATATATCACATCAATCAAGGGGTTACAGGATCAAATCCTGTTGGCATACATGCCAAACCAAAACCTCACCCACACACACCATCTACAACCAAAGTAGCTAGAATCGAATCTTGTGAAGTTCACGACTTAAAAACCCAAAACACATTAGAAACATGACTAACATTGAATCATGTAGGATTCATTAGCAACATTTTCAACGCTGCAATAATTCAAAATTATTTTACATAGTCTATGTTATAACCATTGAATACCATAAGAATTAACTATGGATCAAAACTCTTTCCCTATCAACATTTCCACACATCATTTACAAACAAAAATTAAATGCTGTAAAACATTTCAACATTTCTCCACCCATAACTCAAGACCCCAATTGATACGTTGTATCCATTTCGTGGCTCACGGTCGAAATAAAAAACATTACTCCATTAACCTAAACTATAACTAAAATTAAACCCCTGTCTATGCTAAGCATAGTAATGACATTTATTTCATAAGGTTAAACCCCATAGTCATGACCATTTTCCAAGTAAATATACATGCAAGAAAATAAACATTACGAATAACCATTAATAAACATTGTGCTAATTATTTCACAGTCATTGAGCTAAATGGCAAGAGTGCCATCGCTAGTAATGGAATGGCTTTAAAGCCAAAAAAATATGCTAAAATACCCAAATAAGAATCTAATGACAAACATAAAGTCACCCAGAGTCAAACATTGCCAAAGCTAAGAATCGTAACCATGATATATACACAGTAGTGAATACATTACAAATTAACCACTATAATTTCCTCATAAAATAACATAGTCGCATATTCCAAGCCAATGCACCATTGCAATCAATGGTGCTATCACCATTTTATCAAAACCCAACATTATAAACAAAACACAGATTCTATAATAAATGACCGCGGTTAGAGAGTTAACGCTATCAAGTAATTATTCATTTACAGAGCTGAGTCACCACAGTCTCACCCCGAAGGGCCAAACCCAACAAAAAACCCAAACTATATACACATCTATGGATGCTTTATATCATTTACAAATAGACCCATATCTAGTCGTAACCCTTAAACCAAGCCATGTATACATTCAAACAAAGAGCTTAAATCTCTTCCCAACACACCCATACACCGAGGAACAAGTTTTAAATCATGTTTGTAATAAGGCTTATCCGTGAAGGGTAATGCGTCGACCACCTGGAAGACCCATGACCCATGCAGTGAAGGCCCTTCAATTTGCGAATAGAGGACAACGAAGGATGATGAGGAGCATGACAAACCTCCAAACCAAATAAGCAAATAAAAAAGTGTTGCAAAACTAGAATCAAAGGCATACCTTCAACATGCATACAAAAAACCAAACCTCACTCCATGATATAGATGAGAGAGCCAAACAGAGTTCACCCAAGGAAAGTGAAAATGACTCATGCATCCACAATAATCCAAGATTAGGGCTTGAGACCCCTGACTCCTAAGGCACATTAAATCTGCCACCCTTTCTGTCATATCCCCAAAATTTCATAAAAATTTAAAATTTTTTAAGTGACATAAAATGTTTGAAATCGTAGTTTAGTAATTGCTAGCGGTTAGCGAAAAATGAAACAGTTTAACAATTTGCAATGATTAGTTTCAAATACAAAAAAACTAATGCAACTTTAATTTTTATAAGTTATATAAAAATGACTTGCTTTTAGTTGCTGCTAGCTGTACTAATGATCTACTTTTTGTCAAGTAGGTGAGAAACCATGTTTGAAATTGGGGCTTACTTAGCATTCTGCTAAAACAATGGGTTGCTGGTTCTTACAGGTTCAATAGGTAAGCATTTGATCAAGTAGGAGTTTATTTTGAACTAAGTCGAGATGTACTTCTTAAGCATGATAAGATGCTAGTCTATAACTTGATTTTTAAATGAAATATTCCGAAGAGGTAAAGTAAATTCCTTCATTGTCTTTGGATCTACAACAGTATCTCCAATTTATCCATAATGAATTTTATCCTTATCATATTTAATGTTGTTTACAATATTGAGTTACTTCAAGTTTTCTTTCTGTCATGAAGATTATAGTACTTAGTCAGTTATAGATTCTTGCAGTGAGCATAGAGCTCAAGATCCTTTCATAAAATATTTCTATTGTATTATGATCTTACTGCTATTGTCATGTTTAAAAACTCAAGTGCATTACTCTTTATGTATGGACATAATCCAATATTTTTCAAGATAAAGTTTACCATGAGTTGACAGTTTTGTTAAGCGAAACTCTTGCATTGAGGTTTGTCTTCAGTCTCTGTGAAGACTCCTTCATTTATCGGCATTGAGTTTTATGTGAAAAATTTAGAGCTATTAGTTTATGAAAGATATTGTATTTACAACATATCCCTATTCTAATTCTCTCTTACTAGTCATGAACAATACCAACATGTTGATTTGTTTACAAATGTAATTATCTTCTTACATAGCTAGTGGACAAGCTGTGTGCAGGGTATTTGGTTTGAAACCATAATGCAATTGCTATTGTAATATTACCATACTATATTGAGTTATTGTTTATAATAATAGGCTATAACAAAATACATAAGATAGTTTCACTATCTAAAAAATTCTATCATAATGTCGAACTAAAAGTAGAAACGTTACAAGTATTGTTCCTATATTATAATAGTTCTAAATCAAAGCATAAACAATAACACGATTGACACAGTAAGAAATCATATAAACTGCCCATAAGATCGATGGCCAAAATGACATTATGAGCAATCATATGAACGTTATACTATAGTCGATATTGTTAATTTTATTATTGGCTAAATATTATCACTTTTATACCATGGTCGACTCTTTGTGATTGTATTAATGGCAAAGGTTATGCACCTTTCTACTATATTCGATGGCATGAATTGAAATAATTGGCAATAATATAAATCATTTTCGATGTGCAGTATTGACTATTGAAAACGACCCATGCTTGGTTAACAAATTTGGAAGGCACATGGTCTATTCTCCTCCATGCATTGGTGACTTATAAAGAAATGAAACTCTACTCTGTGGTATTTGTCTTTGAGGGTTTTCATGTCTTTCGGCTGCAATGAGAGGTTCTTTACAGCCATGAGAGGCCTGCTCCTTCTCTGCTTGCTAGATCCCTAGTCTATATTCATTGCTGATTGGTTTTGATACCAAGACTTGTAGTCTCGATTTCTCTTGGGAGTAAAATTTACTGTACGAGTGGTCTTTACTTACTTGCTTGGCTCGAATCATGTACATGGTTTTAACTCTATCACTGCTTGTTCCTTGCCTCAACATCGTGGAGTCTGAGTGCTGTAACATTACTACCTCTGTCACATGGTTGTCTTCCAGTTTCTCTTGGTTGGTGCAGACAAGATAGGTGGCTGTAACTTGCTGGTTTTCGAACTCTTCTCATTTATAGCACAGGTATACTCTGCTATTTTATTCGAAATCCTTTTTTCTTATGAATTAATTAAGTTAGGGTTTAAAAAGTATTACTATTAGTTTTTAACTATTGTTTGGTTTAAGCTGCAGGCTATGCTGACAGCTTCAAACTTGGATGGAAACAGGCTCATCCTTCATTTACCTTTGTGGGATTTCAAACCGGTAAGCCCCGGTCTCATCATGGGTTTTCCCTGCTTGCGAAATGGGTTGGTTGAAGGTTCCTATGGTTGGAAGCCTAGTTGCAAGCTCTCTGCTAGTTATGATATTTACTTGTTGTTTATAAACCTTTTTTTGTTTTTAAACCCGGTCGATAAATTTCCGGGTTACACGAGCTTTTAAAGCTGTGATGTAAGTGTTGTTTTTGGTGAAAATTGTTCATCCTTACGACCTACATATGTAATACTGTGTTAGATTTATAAAAATCCTCTATGTTTAAAGTTATATGATTTCTATTTCGTTTGCTTCGGTTTTTCTCTTCGAATTCCAAGAAGATGGAAAACTGTGAAAAATGGGGTTTTCCCTAACCTGTCAGTAATGAAATTACTCTTAATATAAAATATTTTTGTATATTTAGTTTAAGAAAAGAAAGGACTGTGAAACAATCTAGTTGGTAAAGTTTGTGAGATTTTTACTTTCACGGTCAGTAATGTAAATTAGTTATAGTTTAAATGCAAATACTTTTGTGTAATTGGTTTTATTAAAATAAAAAGGGTTTCAACCCTTGCATTCTTACAAGCCAAAAGCCTACCTGGATTTGAGATTTATATTGTACATGATTTATAATTACTAGTGTAATTTGTTCATTATTTAACTATATATTTTATTCATTACTACTTTGTAAATTATAAATTATTTGAGCTCTGTTTTAGAAGATAATGGAAGATAATATGATTTCAGTTGTACTTACGATGTTAAATCTATACGAAATGAATATATTCTAACAGTTTTACTATCAGTTTTTAGTTAATAAAATAATACTTGGATTTCTAGTGCAACATACTTAAAAACTAGAATGATCTCGACTCTCTGTAATTTTTATAAATATGAAAGGATTATAAAAGAATCCTTAATCTGGTTTTATTAAGTTAATATTTAAAAACTGTTTTGTTATTATTTTTTTATATGTTTTCTCAAATATTAGTTATTTATTTTACTATAATATTTTTATTTCCTATCAGTATACCAATACTGTAGTAATAGTGTATTTGCTATTTCTTATACCTGTGTTTTCATTTAGTTAGTTTAAGTAAAACAATAAGTGTAAGCAAAACATAACACTGCTTTCTCATTGTATTCATAAACATTGAAATAAAATCTATTTCTATTTACATATAGATACAGGAATCATATCTACTATTTTCATTCTAATAAAAGAATTATTTCATTTACTTAAAACAATCTAACTGTGCTAGAGTGTGACCTGAATACAGGTGTGGAAATACACAGCTTGGAATTTATTTCTATCTATTTCACTATTTACATGATCATTTCCATTTCTATAAAAAATCTATAAATTTTATTGAACTGAACATCACACAATCATTTTTCATTCATAAACCCTAAACACTTAACAGTGCATGTAATAGATAAACTACGAATTATTTAACTGAAGACAGTTAAAAAAAATAGAACCTATTGAGGAAAAGATGACAATAACTTAAGGAGGCCGTTCCTCCCTACCAATCTCCTGGAGAGCGCTCAAACAACGCTTCCTCAGGACCCCCGAGCCTGTTCCTAGTCTTCTTGGCTGAGAACTAGGTGGAGAATGCAACTGTAGAACCTCTGTTACCTGACTGGTTCAATTACCTCAATAATAACAATCTTCTCTCAGTAGTATGATCTTCAGCTAAAATATACAACTAGATCAATCTCAACAGTTATCCCCTCAAAACACATTCTAGACTCCCCTCCATTGAATTTCTCTTGAGTAAATTCATTCACCCTAAATGATCACTTCTCTAGAATGAGTAGCCTGAGCTCTCTTCAACGGGAAATTTTATAGAGATGCCTAGGTCTTCTAGGCCAGTTTTCATTAAATGAGCCACTTTCTCTGATTCCACTTTCTTGGGGAATCATGACCACAAATATAGAGAAGTTGCCACCTGCAACAGTTGGAAGTGGTTTGAGGATGCCGCCACATGTCAGTTTGCTCTCCACCCAGTCTCCTCCACCAATTTGACTAGTAAACACTCTTTTAATAGCTCTCTTAAGCTGTTGTCTCCTCATTTACTTATTTATAAATAAAATATTCTGAATTTACATTATATATTCTTGACCCCACTGGGTCATCAATTAAAACTTAGCATAAAATTTAACACAATGTTCCTCAAATAATATAAAATTGTTTTTGCAAATTGGGGCATGTGACACTTTCCACCACTATGTAGATTTCCAACCCAAATTCTATAGTTCATAAAACTCAAAAATGTGTTTTGACATTTGATTGCCATGCAATTCATTAAACCCATTAATGGCATTGTGTACTTAGGTTAAATCCATAATTCATGGTATATTCAATATTCCATGAATGGATTATAATATACCTTCAACATTATATACAAAATCATTAATCATCATAGGGATAAGATCTAATATCATAAGTCTTACACAATACAAATTAAACCATATAAATGTTAAGTATAGGTTTAAGTTAAATTAAGGTCTTAAAACCATAAGTAATAATGGTAACTAGTATAGACATAGGTATAAATAACCCAACCTTATGTAAATGATAAATGCTAACCACTGTAATAAGAGATGCTATGACATGAATTTGGACCTGTTGCCTTCAAAGGTAATAAATAAGTTCGGCATAGGTAGTATGCCTTTGTTTTAAACTGTCATCACAAGTATTTCATTACCTAGTGCACCTGCACAAAGAAGAGATGCATTAGTTTGATATGAACTAAGTAAACCCTGTAGCGACAAGTAAAAGAAGTTACCTCTCCAGGTGATTGTACAAGGGATACAAGTCCCCCCACTCCACTCCTTGAAAATGTTGGTTAAAATTAATGTTATTTAATTTACCTCAATTTAATTATCGACCGGAATAAGTATACTTCGAGATTCTACACCATATGTGTGGGCAAAGTAGTCTCAATTCTCATATTTAAAGAAATTCTAATCTACTTCCAAACAAAATGAAATTGATGAAGCTATTACTGTATTGAATGATCAATGTTAAGGGTTACGAGGTCTGTCTTAAGGAAAGGAGATCAACTTACCAATCTCTATCTTACAGTCTATAATGCTGTCAAATTCAATGCACCCTACCACAGCCTTAAACTACAACAATCTTCAAAGCAATCAACAATCTATATTAAGCTACAGCAATTATGATCTATTTTGCCAAGAAAAGAACTTAATAAATAAAACCCTAGTTTAACCTTACCTACCAAATGAGTATGTTGAGTCAACCCTGATGATTTGATATCATATTTAAGATTGCAATCATTAACCCTACAGAACCTAATGCTAAACTTATACAAACATTTCTCACTAACAAGCAATTACTGAAATGAAATCTGTCTTCTTTTTAATCCTAAATCACTCACAAACAGTTAACAAAAGGAAATTTGACTTGCTGCTAACGTTAAAATATACTCTACCTGTGTTCTATTCACACAAAAGAATACTGGGACTATTCAGAGAATGCACACCAATAAATACTGGAACTGTTTGAAGCATACACACTCACTCTCATCAAGCCTAAGAAACAATGTTGTAAACTATGATTCTTTTCCTAATTCCATTCAACCTCAAAAAGCATGAATCCAACTCCTATCTAGCCAATTCAAAATGTTGTTTCTAAATACTCTGTAAGTTAAAGTCTGTAAACCCTCTACTCATTCAACAACTACTGCAAACTCTTGTTAAAATCCACACACTACAATTCGAAAATACTCTACAGTCTGGTAAAACTCGATAGCCGAAAGGATTCTAAACAAGTATTGGAGCTATTTACTAATCAATGTCATGCTGGAAATAAAAGAAATGTGAAATTCCAGTCTATTCTCAATCCTCCATCAAGTCGATTCTACATCAAACTGAATCAAATTCATCATACATTTCTGTAAAATTCCATAACCCTAAACAGAGTCTTTGAACAAGAATCGTGACCATCAATAAGCAATATCACACTAGAAGTCAAAGAGGGTCAAAACACAAATCCACTCTTGAATCGATTCTACATGCTAGGTTGAATGCAAATAATATCAATTAATATTCTGCAAACATAAATCCCATTTCAACTCACAAATAAAAAAAACCATTACCATTCCATAAAAACAATGTCAAAGGATACAATATCACTCTACTTACAGCAATACAAACAACACTTAAGTACAAAGGATCGGTATTGAAGGTGGGCCCTGCCCTCAACGCCTGCCAGTCTTAAATCAAAGTTTTAAAGAAGATAAACGCTGGATCGATTAATAAAAATAGAGTTTTACAGTCTTCTCGTTGTATCTCCCTCTACTTAGGGTTTCAAGGTTACATTTATACTTGAAATGCAAAACAAAATCGTCCTTGAAGCAAGGATCGACCCTATCCTAACAATTATACACTTATCTCAGCATACATGAAGCAAAAGATGGGATTCAAATCCCTTAAGATCCCGATACTGCTAAAAATGGAGGCAACAATGCCTTGAGCACAGGAAAACCATGAAACAACACCTGAATAGTCTTCATATGCATCTGGAAAATGATGTGAACCTAAGAGAGATATCTCCTCTGTGGACAGAATCCCCCAAATCACTGGTTCAACCAACATAGATCTTCTTTGGAGCGCCGAGACAAGCGTTGAGTTGGGTAGCAAAAGACCCCTGCATAGAAAAGAAACAAATACTTATTACTTGACCCATTATTAAATGAAACTTAAAGGTCCTATTATATATATAAAACAAAGCAAAATACTAAATAAATAATTTAAAAAGTCACTTACCAAAGCACCTAGAATCTTGATCTTTAGAAAGCATAACCATGTACAAAACAACACTAAATAAGGCTGACTAGTACTTGATCTCATGAGGCTTGAACTAGAAAATATGACACTGAATAGTCAAAATAGGAAGCCAACATATCCCCCAGACTGAAGATCTTGCATGACCCTATGCAAGAAAGTTTCAAACAACAAAATTTGAAACCCATAATAGATGATCAAGGCTTGGATCAAACCCCAGAAATGGAGGCCGAAGTATTAAACAAGACTTGAACTTGAGGAGGAGATGGAGCAGTGTGTTGTTGTACACTAATCAACTTCTCAAACTGTTTATCCTTTTTCTTCAACTGTTTCCTAATACTGCAATTAGATCCTGTGATATCATCAACTAAAGTCTGTAAAGAGGCTACCTTAGCCTTCAAAATGGCATTTTCCTGCTTAATAAAGGGGTCCAATCTCACATACTCTTGCAACTTCTTTGTCAGTTTAAAATTCCTCTGCCTAAAATAATCAATTCCCTATGTTGAAGCATCCGACTTATGAGATTTAGTAGATTTTGGACCTCACTTGGAAGGTGATGCTAGCAGCAAAGGTTCACTGACAGGACTTGGCATTGAAGAGTGATGATGAGAACCATGGGAATCAGAGTTATCATGGGCAGAAGAAGAAGTGGATGAGGACAATTCAACATGGACAGGCTCTTTACCTTTGGATTCCCTTTTTTCCTCTTTAACCGCCATGCTGTGGGTAAATCTTCGATTAGGTGAAGCAAACAAGTTTTCATGACCCTTTTCCCCCCCAGACTGAGAGCTTACACACTGTCCCTTAGATATTGGAGACTTCTGAGTATGGAACAAGGCAATTTTCTTACAACTTTTAACAGCTGGTTCATGAGGGTGACTGTTTTGGTGTACAGAAATATTTGTAGAGGAGGATTTATCCACTAAATCAGGGATACAAGGCTCACCTAGTTCATTCCCCATGGATGATTTAAGATGAGAATTAGACAGCTCGTATACGAATTGTTCCCATACCCAGTCCTTCTTCTTTAATTTAGCTAAAACGAGCATTTTAATAAGCCCATGATGGTAAAGACTGTGAGTTGGATGCTCTAGGTTTTTTCTAACTTGTGAATCCATCTTACTCAAGCTCTTCCAAAAATAAAATGGGAAATTCAGAAGCTTACCGAACTCAAAGTGAGCTAACAAGTGGAAATGACAGGCTTTGTAAGTGGAGAAAATGCCTTCACAGGTAATTAGTTTGGTGATGATCAACAAGGAATTGTGAAATTCATCTCTAACCTAGAGTTTGGAGAAGCCCTTTTCACCCTTCATGGCTAAAAACTCAGGTTTGAAAACACAGTCATAGTCTTTTCGTGGCAAACGAAAATTCTTAAACCACCGATCCCCTGTGCGTGGGAGCCCCGTAGCCAATGAAATTGACTCCTTTGTAACTGAAAACTCCAAGGACCCAACCTTGGCTATATGCCCGTCAAAACCCAAGGAAAACTGCAATGAAACAGCATCATTGTGGCCTTGTAAATTGGTTAAGAACGAATGCCACCCAGCCCGAATAAACATCTCCTTGCATGCTACAAACTCGGGTGTGGCTAACAATTGCTCATATTTTGAGGGCTCATGCCGGTTAAACATTGTGGAAGACAAGAAAAGGAAAGAGAACGAAATAGCAGAGAGTATGCCGGTAATTCGAAAACAATGAAGAATTTCATCAACGTTCTCCCGTGGTAAAGGTAAAGACTGTAAAAAGCTCGACAAATAATGGCAAGGAATGGTGGTAATAATCAGTGGACGCTGTGAGAAAAACATTGTGAGCCGAAGCACGTACTGTCCACGTTGTAGGGAATGGTGACCATAATATAACACGTTTTGATTAATCATAAACTCATGACGCGTAAAAACCCCAATTGTAATAGATCAATGTTATGATTTTTATAAAAAATGACACATTGATAGCATAAAATAAAGAATTACCGAAGGTTACTGTCATAAAATGATTTTCAAAGAAACAATGGGGTATCAACTATATAAATGATAAGGTTATCATGCAATGCCACCTTTGATCAAACTTTATATTAAAGGAAAAAGAATTTGGTTATAATCACAATCCTTAATATATAACAATTAAGACTTATCCAATCATGGAACGTTCATTACCTTTATCAACGTTCATCACCTTTACCATGTAACATGCCAATTTCCCAATTTTTATTCCGGCACCCCCATCCGGCACTCAATCTGGCACTTCAGCAAGTTTAAAATACAGAGGTACTTTCAGGATGATAAGGATAAACAATAATTACCAGCATATGTTGAAGGAGTGATAATTACCAGCATATTTAGCAGCTGCAGTGCTATTAAAGCAAATGTACTCAAAGCAGTGATGTTAAAACTATTAGCTTTCCCAAAATACACCACTCAGATGAGTAAAAAAAAAGGTAAAATGGATTGAAAATTTGTTTGACCCCCAACAGTTTCGTGGCATAATTACCTCATTTTAAGGTTGCTGCTTCACCTGATTACACAGAAAACTGAGCTGTGTTATGAAACCAATTTTTATTAACAATACAAAAAAAAAAGTAACTACAATTCACAAACAATCAACCATACTCCTATATTCCACACTTCAATCATGAATACAGACTTCATTCTCTCCATTCATATAGAACTTTTGCCACCAAGACATGTGCCTTAAAACACAATACAAGAGGAATACTAAAAGAAGCCAATGGGGTACTGGTCCACTTTGACTCAGCTTCACACAGGACAGTTTGAGTAGTGCAAAGAAAAACCAGTACTGAAATTCACAGCTATGTTCAGGACTCAGAAAATATTAGGCATAAACCCTTTTTCACAAGGATCAGGTAACCAGAATTCAGAGCAGCTGAAGATGATTATCAACTGGCTATCAACTGACTTTAACAAATGGTCTCCTTAAATTTATTTAACCCACACATATGACCTCTCTTTTACCTTCACATAGGTTCATTGTTCATACAGACAAGTATAGATGAGGCTTTTAAAAGAGACATTAGAGTCAGAACCCACTGCCAGTGATCCCGTTCAGTACTCCGATGGGGTAACTATAACATCTAAGAAGCTTCTTCCCCAAGCAGATGCCCCATTGCCAACAAGCCTGTTTAGTACCCTGATGGGTTTTCCTGTTTATACCATAGGTTGGTACCTGCTGCCAGCGGACTTGTTCAGTATCCCAGCGGGTTAACCTCTTACACCCATTTTCTATCAGAGGCCCTTGTCCCAAGTTCATCTTAAAGATAAAGTTTATGATTCGCTCATGCATAGATGAGTGGGGGAGCAGATCTGAAAACCATCTAGGAGTGGGATGGTATCAAAGTTGGAAGAGTATTCTTTATACATGCCTATAAAGATTTGTCGAAATGAACAACTAACCTTTGCAACTGTATAAGATAAAAGTCATAATGTGGTTGGAAATGTATACATATATGTGTATTTGATAATATGAAAGCCAATATATAATAATAAACGGACAACTTAGTCCTGGAGACCTTTTTCTGAAATGGTGCCTGACAGAAGAATAACTCAATACCCATAGTTGTTACTAAAAACAATTTCCTTGCTCCATATAGTGTGAAGCCAAGTCAAATGGCCCTAGTAACCCATAAGTTCATAAGTAAAAACCACTTTGGAAACTTAAAACACTGATGGATGCAATTCCAGGTGGATAAGTACTCATATGAATAAAGAGGACAAGTCTGAAAAACCTAACAGCACACATGTATTTACTTGATATAGACATTCTAATTACCAGTGAAACTCAGAAATTTAATCCAAATTAACACAGTCCTTTGTAAGAACAATCAATGGCTGGAAATAAGAATAATAACAACAGACTTCCCTTCTGTGTTCAAAAACATCCTGAGCCTTACTGAAAAATATCTGCATCCTTCAAGAAAAAAGAACCTAATAAACAAATTCCTGTGCATATATACACAACAATTTCATTGAATGTTACTGTGAGAGAGTGGGAGATGAAGAAGTCATGTCTTCACCTACCAGCTCTAGTTCATTTTGCTGACTCATGTTATGAATGAACTCTTGCTTAGAAAGAGGTTTGTGATATACCTTTAGCCGATGTCCATTCACCACAAAGGCAGTCTGATCTTCATCTATTGTCCTTATTTTGACAGAACCATTATAAAAAACAGTCACAATTTCATATGGTCCCATCCATCTAGTGGTAAGCTTACCTTTGAAGTGTTTAAACCGTGAGTCAAACAACAGAGCCCAATCACCTTCCTCGAAAGTTTTCTTCTTCAAAAATTTATCATGCCACTTAGTCCTCTGATTCTGTATTAAAACAGTTCATTGGACATCATCTTGTCTGATTTCATCTAGCTCATTCAATTGCATCAGCCTCTGCTCCTGGGCTTCATCTGAATTCAGGCTCAATTGTGGAGTAGTACGAAAAGTCTTCACCTGAAATTCTATAGGAAGAAGAACCTGTTTCCCATAAACAAGCTGATATGGGGTATACCCTGTGGTATTTCTCCACATAGTTCTGTAAGCCCACAATGCCTTTGGTAGCCTGTCTTCCCAGTCCTTGTGATGCAGCTGCACAATTTTGGTTAAAATGGATTCTAACACTTTATTTGTTGACTCCACCTGCCCATTTTCTTGGGGGTGATAAGGAGAAGATTTATAGTGCTTAATCCCATATTGTTCTGTCAGTGCTTTCATTGATTTAGAGACAAACTGTGCTCCATTGTCAGTTACAATTTCATGAGGAATCCCAAAGCGAGTAAAAATTTCTTCATAAATAAACTCTATGACTGATTTCTCAGTGGATCTCAATAGAGCTTTTGCCTCTACCCACTTAGTCACATAGTCAGTATAGACTAAAATATATCTCTTCTTTCGTGACATTGGTGAGATTGGCCCAACAAAGTCCAATCCCCATTTTTCAAAAGGTTCAATTTGTACCTAGGCTTGCAAAGGCATTTCATCAGCAGCAATGGGTCTCCCCATTCTTTGGCATCTGTCACAGCCCTGTACATATTTTTCAGCATCTTTAAAAAGTGTAGGCCAACAATACCCTTGATGTAACACCTTATATGTTGTCCGCTTGTCTGAAAAATGCCCTCCACAGGGTCCATCATGACAGGATTGAAGGATATCATACATTTCATCCTCCCTCACACACCTCCTGATAATCAAGTCTAGACTTGTTCGAAAGAGGTCATTACCTTCCCATGAATAATTGGCACTTTGCTGGATGATTCTTCGTTTTTCATAGGACGACAAATGAGCAGGTATTTTCCCTGTAACCAAATAATTGGCTATATCTGCAAACCATGGTGTTTTAATAGAAACAACAAATAAATCTTCATCAGGAAAGGTATCATCTACAAGAACATTATCATCAGTATGAGTCAATCTAGAGAGGAAATCTGCAACTAGATTTTCCTTCCCTGGTTTGTCAACTATAGTAATGTTAAATTCCTGTAGCAACAAGAATCCATCTAGTAATTCTGCCACTAGTTATAGGTTTATTCATCAAAAATTTAAAATCAGAATGATCAGTATTAACAAATACATCATAGCCAGTTATATAATGCCAGAATTTATTGATGGCATGAACCACTGCTAGAAACTCTTTTTCAGTTACTGTATAGTTAAGTTCTGCCGGAGTTAAATTTTTACTGATGAAATAAATGGAATAATAATATTGACTCTCTTTCTATCCAAGCACTCCCCCTAAGGCAGTGTCTGAAGCATCAGTTTGTATATGGAAGGGCAAAGACCAATTTGGGCCCCGCAGAACTGGTGTCGAACACAATTCTGATTTTAAGGTGTCAAAGGCTGTCTGACAGTGTTGATCCCAACAAAAACCACTGTCTTTGAATAATAATTTGAACAGTGGAGCTGCTATCTTGGTAAAATTAGTAATAAACCTACGATAGTAACCTGAATGTCCCAGAAAACTTCTAACTTATTTTTGTGTAGCTGGTGGAGATAAACTAGTAATAATTTCAATTTTTGTTGGATCGACCTTAATACCTTCTGATGAAATGTGGTGCCCTAAAACAATGCCCTTAGTTAACATCATCTTACACTTTTCATAACTTAAAGCAAGATTTTTTTCCTGGCACCTAATTAAAACTTTCTCTAGGTTATCTAAGGCTTCCTTGAAATTATTACCATAGACTGTAAAGTCATCCATATATATTTCCACACAATCATGGACTAAATCAGCCAGAATACCTAACACTACCCTCTGGAAAGTGGCAGGAGAGTTACACAACCCAAATGGTAACACCTTGTAAGCATAAGTTCCCCATGGGCAGGTGAAAGTAGTTTTTTCTTGATCCTCTGGGGCTATTCTTATCTGGTTATACCCACTGTATGCATCCAGAAAAGAAAAATACTATTTTCCTGACAAGGTGTCCAAAACCTGATCTATGAAAGGAAGAGGGAAGTAGTATCAGAGAGTTGCTTTGTTTAATTCCTTGAAATCAACACATATTCTCCACTTACCTCCCTTCTTTGGAACAATCACCAACAGAGATACCCATTTGCTATTAGAAATGGGATAGATAAAATCTGCATCCAGCAATTTTTGTAATTCATCCTTCACAATGTCCTTAAGCGCAGGATTCATTCTTCTCTATGGTTGCCTTACTGGTCTGATATTTTCCTGCGTATAGATGTGATGAATGCATGTGTCAGGGTGAATTCCCTTCATGTCTGTATATATCCAAGCAAATGCCCCAGACTGTGCTTTGAGTAAGTTAACTAACTGATTTTGCTGGTCTTGAGACAGATTTGCATTGATAAACAAAGACCTTCCTGGACTAATCTCTATTGGTATGGTTGAGGCTCCAACCTTCTCATATATGAATAAAACTACTGATGATGAGGTGGCTGAAAGGTAGAACTGTTCTTGAAAATCTTCTGTGAAAACATGGTCTAAGTCATAGAAGGAATAAGGAAACTCAATACTAGTAGTGGTTGAGATAAATTGATCTAGGATATCATCTTCAGTCTGGTGTTCTATCCCCCTAGTTTGACTGATAAATAGTAAGGGTTGTTCCATGTCCTCATCTCCGTAAGGATTCTCTAACCATAACATGTTTTCCAATACAGGCTATGCTGGGGGATAAATAATTAGGTTTTGTAGAGAAGTGCCATTTGATATAGTTAAAATGCCTTCTTTGCAACCTATAAAGGCATTGGCAGTGGCTAACCAGGGCTTGCCTAGTATAACAGGATGTTCCCCCATCGGGTGTTTGGTTTGGAGTACCAGAAAATCCACTGGATACTCCCAAGAAGCTACTGTGACAGTAATGTCATCTAAGGCCCCCACAGGTTGAACTATGCTCCTATCAGCCAACTCCAAAATAGTAGGAGTAGGTCTGAGGAGATTATGCAACTGAAGTCTCTGCATGGTGGTCATAGACATGACATTAATGGCAGCCCCTAGGTCAACTAGGGTGTTTCCTATTGGAATTTTATTAATGCAAATGGTCACCACTGGGTTCCCAAGATTTGCAAATTTTGGAGGTAAGGAATAGTCTAAAATATAATAGGACAGCTGGCCTATAACATGTATTGTGGGTGGATCTTTCTGTTTTCGACCAGGTTTCTTTAAGCATAATTCCCTTACCATTTTTGAATAAATAGGGACATCTCTAATGGCCTGAAGTAATGGAATCTTGATACAAACATTTTTCAACTCATTTTCCAAATCAAACTGCGGACAAACCACATGCTTCTCTATTAATAACCTCTCTGGATAAGGGGGGTTTTTATTCAGTTGTGGCTGAGCAGATGATTGGAAATCTTGAGTTCCAAGTACTTGAGTGTTTTCTAAGGCAATCTGCTCTTCTTCTTCCTCTGGAATTTCTTTTTCAATGTTTTCTTCTCCAGACTCTTCTTGAATAATCACTGCTGGAGGAGTTTTATTTTATATTTTCCCAGACCTTAATTGTATTTCCTGGATAGGAGCTGAATGGATCACATAATTTGGGGCCATTTGTATTTCAGAATTATGAAGAGGCTGGGATGGTCTGTTGTTAGGGTTTGGGATAGGCTGGGCTGGCAACAACGTGGGTCGAGGTGGGTTTGGATTTTGATATTGTTGTGGAACTGGGGGTATAGGAGGAAGTGCAGGTGGTGTAAAGCCTGGTAATAGCTGCTGCATGTTTGGGGGCATTGGACAGTAACTAGGATGGGTGTGTAATGGGGCTATTGATTGTGTTCCTCCATAGGGCTGTCCTTGTGGTCCCCCATATGACTGTCCTCGCTAGCCTGGATGCCATGGTTGGGTCTGGGTAGGCTGAGAAGGCCAATTCTGCCACATTTTTGGACTCCATGGCTGCTGAGATTGCTGCATGGGATAGTAATATGCAGGGTTCGGGAAAACAGGCTCTAGGTACATGTTTTGGGGTCTAGGTTGCCAAGGCCTTCTTGATGCATATGATGGATCCATAGGTTCAGCATTAAGCTTATAAAAAGCTTGCAGTTCTGGTAAAGAAGGGAAATTGTCAGTAGGATGTTTATCAGAGCAAAGAGCACAAACTGAAATGGTATTAAGAGGGCACTCTTTCAAAGGGTGTCTTTTTATGCATTTAGGGCAGAATATGTGTAGTGCTGCTATGTCCTCTTCCTCTTTCCATTTCTTTGTTTTCAATGCATCAAATTGGGAACTCAAGGTACCTAAAATGTCAGTTTTGAAATTTTCTAACAGGTTCCCCAATTCAACTCTTGTGATCCCACCAGTTCTTGTTGTCTTAGAAATGCGGGAAGGGCCTTCCCTTGTGCTTTTTCCTGCCTTGGATCTATTCCTAGAATATTTTCTACATAGTTCAATAATCTCCTCAAAGGATTTATGAGATACATCACCTGATGCCATCAGGTTGAGGATTTCCACATATTCGTCCAGAATCCCTTTCAGAAAAAGAGTTCTTACTGCATCCTCCTATAAGGTATTATACTTATACTTCTGCAACACAAAGCAGAAGCGTTCTAGGAAATCCTCAAGACTCTCTTCTTCATGCTATTGCATTTTAATGATATCATTTTGAGAGTCTCTAGGTCCACAGTAGTCTCGGTATTTTCTGAGGAAAGCACTCTTCATCTCTTCCCAAGTTCGGATGGTGGATTCCCCCAGGCTCATAAACCATCTAAGTGCAGAATCCTTAAGGGTGGCTAGAAATAGTTTTAATTTTTGTGCATCATGTAGATAATTATAACTCCTACATAAGATGTCAAACTCAAATAGAAAAGTATCCAGATCTTCAATACTTTTCCCGTAAAAGGTAGGTAATGAAGATGCTGGGATATTTTTCATACTGACATCCCGTGCAAGATCCAGGATGGGGAAGCCAAAATTTGTTTCAGTTTGTCCCTCATGTTCTCCCTCCCCTTCCATATGCTGTCCGGTTTCCTGATCACTCATAACAAGAGGATTCCTAAACCAATTGACACCTAACCTGTCTCTTCTTAGGGATGGAATGAAATCCCAATGGTCTGTCCTAGGCCAATATTGAAGATTGAAAGGTAAATCTGTGGTAGATTCTACTTAAGAAACCACCATATTTTGAGTATGTCCAAGAAGGGAATTTACTCTTTCTATGTTCACTGTGTCAACCAAGTTGGAATCTCCCTTTGAAGGTGAAGCTTGTTGGTTCTGTGGGATCTCTACTGAATGTAACTGTTCACTGAGTATAACCTCAGTTCCTGCTGGTCTGGTCCCTAATTCCACTGAATTTTGAGTGTTGTTGTTTTCAATTTCATTGCTGGTATTCCTATCCCTAGGGTTCGTGAGGGGGGAGGTTTTGTTTCCAAAAATATCATAATGAATTTTAATATATCTTCCCTTACTATCTCTGGGTCTCATCAAAACAATTATTGAAAATAACAAGACTTTTTAATCAAATGAATTGAAATACCTATTCGATAAATGGGTTTGAAGGAACCTGTTATAACAGATGCGCAGGTTATTACCTCTCGTCTTACTGTCCCCTCTCCTCCAATATGCAACAACTAGTCACACCTAAAAAATGCTGTGAAAATTGAGCAAGATACCAGCTTACCTTGGAGAAAATCCCCGGCAATGGTGCCAAAATGTTGGTTAAAATTAATGTTATTTAATTTACCTCAATTTAATTATCGACCGGAATACATATACTTCGAGCTGCTACACCATATGTGCGGGCAAAGTAGTCTCAATGCTCATATTTAAAGAAATTCTAATCTACTTGCAAACAAAATGAAATTGATGAAGCTATTACTATATTGAATGATCAATGTTAAGGGTTACGAGGTCTATCTTAAGGAAAGGAGATCAACTTACCAATCTCTATATTATAGTCTATAATGCTGTCAAATTCAATGTACCCTACCACAGCCTTAAACTACAACAATCTTCAAAGCAATCAACAATCTATATTAAGCTACAACAATTATGATCTATTCTGCCAAGAAAAGAACTTAATAAATAAAACCCTAGTTTAACCTTACCTACCAAATGAATATGTTGAGTCAACCCTGATGATCTGATATCATATTTAATATTGCAATCATTAACCCTACAGAACCTAATGCTAAACTTATACAAACATTTTCACTAACAAGCAATTACTGAAATGAAATCTATCTTCTCTTTAATCCTAAATCACTCACAAACAGTTAAAAAAAGGAAATTTGACTTGCTCATAATGTTAAAATATACTCTACCTGCGTTCTATTTACACAAAATAATACTGGGATTATTCAGAGAATGCACACCAATAAATACTGGAACTATTTGAAGCATACACACTCACTCTCATCAAGCCTAAGAAACAATGCTGTAAACTATGATTCTTTTCCTAATTCCATTCAACCTCAAAAATCATGAATCCAACTCCTATCTAGCCAATTCAAAATGTTGTTTCTAAATACTCTGTAAGTTAAAGTTTGTAAACCCTCTACTCATTCAATAACTACTGCAAACTCTTGTTAAAATCCACAAACTACAATTCAAAAATACTCTACATTCTGGTATAACTCAATATCCGAAAGGATTCTAAACAAGTATTGGAGCTATTTACTAATCAATGTCACGCTGGCAATAAAATAAATGTGAAATTCCAGTCTATTCTCAATCCTCCATTAAGTCGATTCTACATCAAACTGAATCAAATTCATCATACATTTCTGTAAAATTCCATAACCCTGAACCGAGTCTTTGAACAAGAATCATGACCATCAATAAGCAATATCACACTAGAAGTCAAAGAGGGTCAAAACACAAATCCACTCTTGAATCGATTCTACAAGCTAGGTTGAATGCAAATAATATCAATTAATATTTTGCAAACATAAATCCCATTTCAACTCACAAATAAACAAAACCATTACCATTCCATAAAAACAGTGTCAAAGGATACAATATCACTCTACTTACAGCAATACAAACAACACCTAAGTACAAAGGATCAGTGTTGAATGTGGGCCCTGCCCTCAACGCCTTCCAGTCTTAAATCAAAGTTTTAAAGAAGATAAACACTGGATCGATTAATAAAAATAGAGTTTTACAGTCTTCTCTGTGTATCTCCCTCTACTTAGGGTTTGAAGGTTACATTTATACTTGAAATGCAAAACAAAATCATCCTTGAAGCAAGGATCGACCCTATCCTAACAATTCTACACTTATCTCAGCATACATGAACCAAAAGATGGGATTCAAATCCCTTAAGATCCAAATACTGCTAAAAATGGAGGCAACAATGCCTTGAGCACAGGACAACCATGAAACAACACCTGAATAGTCTTCATATGCATCTGGAAAATGATGTGAACCCAAGAGAGATATCTCCTCTGTGGACAGAATCCCCCAAATTGCTGGTTTAGCCAACATAGATCTTCTTTGGAGCGCCGAGACAAGCGTTGAGTCGGGTAGCAAAAGACCCCTGCATAGAAAAGAAACAAAGACTTATTACTTGACCCATTATTAAATGAAACTTAAAGGTCCTATTATATATATAAAACAAAGCAAAATGATGAATAAATAATTTAAAAAGTCACTTACCAAAGCACCTAGCAATCTTGATCTTCAAAAAGCATAACCATGTACAAAACAACACTAAATAAGGCTGACTAGTACTTGATCTCATGAGGCTTGAACTAGAAAATATGACACTGAATAGTCAAAATAGGAAGCCAACAGCCAATACAAGTTAAGTCAGGATAGTCCATAAAACAGTAACCAAAACAACATACAATAAGTAAGAAAATGACTGTACACACATACATGTAAGTAAGTGATAAGAAACAATCAATGAACAACATAACCATCTAACTCATATTCAAATAACATAAAAGCAACATAGAATTACATTAATAACCACATCGGGGAAACATCCAAAAGAACGTAAGAACAGCTTACGACAACTCAGTTCAGTGAACAAAGTATGACACATTCTGCATAAGCTAAGATAATGTCCAGTTCAGGTAGTAATTACCTAGCCTAATAATTGTTTTTTTTTTCAAATTTTGTGGACATTACAAGTGGCATCAGAGCCCAGTTTCAACACTAAGAGACCAAATGGGTGTACCAGACATTCCTTGCAAGAAAATAAATTATGTTTTTAAATTTTGTAAACTAACAAATTTTTTTTCCTATTATTAAGAATTTGCAATTGCAGTATTTCAAAAGAATAGTTCAGAACATGAACACTGAAGAGGACAACAACTGGCAAGGAAAGTTGAGTACCCCCACCTAGGAAGCAAAACAAGTGGTGGAACTAATTTATGACATATTGAAAACCATCCAAAGTATCCAAGCAGACTTACATAGTTCAGAGATGACAGTTTGAATGAAAGAAAGGAACAACAAGCAATTAATGAAGACTTGCTGTGGAACATGACGAGAGGAATCCCATAGGGAAATCTCACTCATTCCACAAACATGTTCAAGAAAGAATTTTATCATACATGGGACAATAGCCTGAGAGAAGAAGGAAGAGAATAACATACCCATGAACCTCTAGAAGCAGATTATCACATTCCCTCTAGTAATGATTCTCTTTCTCCATGCAAAAAGAAACAGAGAAATTATGACAATATCTAGGGGGAGTTTAGAGAAATAAAATCCCCAACATATGAAGGAGAAATGAACACAGGGGAGAAAGATGAGGAATTGCTTCTAGGTATGAGCAAATATTTCCAAGTTCATAACTACTCTAGAAAAACGAAAGGTCATTTGGCCATCTATAACTTAAATGGAAAAGAAGCTAAATGGTGGAGAGACTTGAGGCATAACAAGAAATATGAGTTAAGGGAAATACGATGGAGTAAGTTTTGCAATATTTTTCAGGAGAAATATATGTCAGAAAGGTTCTTTGACATAAAGGTGAAAGAGTTTCATGAATTGAGGATGGGTTCCATGACCATGGATGCATTTATGAACATATTTTTGGATCTGTTGCATTATGTGCCATACATCAAGGACGAGAAAGTAAAAATATAGTATTTTTTAGAACGTATTCCTCCCAATTTCCAGGAAAGGATTGAATTTGACATGCCTAAAAAATTTGACACCACCTTACACAAATCTAGAATTTTCTATGAGCATGGAGAACTAAGGAAAGAGAACAACAACAGAAGCAGAGATAGGTATAGGACCTTCTCAGAAAACTGCAAATCGGGTTTCAACCCACCACCTTACAGAAAATAGAACAATAGTTTTCCAACCAACAAGAACTTCAACAAAACAGGTACACATCCTTATGTACCGGCTCGAAATGCTAACAAGCCAATAGTAAATGGAATAGCTAATGTTTCCCTGCTGCAAATCAATTACTGGAAATTCCAAGTGTAATGTCCCTGACCCTCTGAACGACGAAGAGGACACTATCGATTGCTTCTATATACCTGGGAAACTAGCCCCATGAACATACAATGATAAAAATTGAAATGAATTGAAGTAAAAAATGCATAGATACATAATTATTCATCATACAGTGGAAGCAAATCCATTCCATTCATTCACATGTTCATTGTAAATCATTATCAAATATAAATGTAGATATTTAAACACAAGAATACTTATCTTATGAAGAAGCTCATCCCACAACCAGCTATGTCGCTGCAACATTCCACCCAACCATAGGCCATTGTGCTCCTTAATATCTCAACAACATTGACACCCCCAAGATGGGCATGATTCCCTAAGGAAAAGGAAACAAAGAAGGCTCACACATAGCCAAAGATATGTCAAGACTTAGTCAATCCAAAGCTATGTTTGGGTTTCTCAGACTGCCAAGGGGTCACAAAAACACATAACCAAGAAAACAAGTTGGGTTTATCAGGTTATCAAGAGATGGAAGCACTGTCTGCCAATATAGTGGGCTCATTGAGGAGCTAAGGATGCCTTCATCAGAACTAGCTTGACTCCGAAGACATCCAGACACACCCAACACAAGGAATCATTCCCTTCTTTGCTGCATAGTCCCTCACGACATGAATTCCCTTCCAGTGCTATTTAGGGGGTGTAGAGAAGAGAGCCATCCCTATAGCTCTATCTATGAGGCTCCTGCAAAACACTAGGGTTGTTAAGCAGAATCCTTTCCACTCCTACACAGTTCAAAGACCAATTGCATACAAAACAATATACACTATTTCTAGGTTGGGGAAATAGTTCAGCCACAAAATTAATTGCCAAAGAGGGTAGGAACAACCCACTAACAACAAATCGTATCATAGGGATGTTTTGGCCCTAACGTGGCCAAAAACAAAATCAACAACAACAACCAAAAGGATGTGGTCTCTCCTCTAAATCATTGGGGAACACAAAAACAAAATTTATCTTGGCAAACATTGGGGAAATGTAACAAAAATCACTGGGGAAGAAACCCAACCAAAAGAACATCACAAAAAATGAAATTCTCAGCCTTCAGAAAATGAAGAATGACTGCCCATGTAAGGAAAAAATACACAGCAAATCCAAAATCATGGATTTCACACTCAACAAATTCCCAGCCGCTTGAGGGAGCCCCAACATGGGTGAATGATAATGATAAAAATTCCTAGGAGCCCAAATCGTGAAGGAAGAACACACATCCAACAAAATTGTGGAGGTAAAATAGATCCTAAGCTTCCCTGAGTGAGAAAAAAAAAATGAAGAACGTGGATGTATATCCCAATGGCATGCATTTTTGGCTATTTACTTGCCCCAAAAGTCAAAAATGATTTTCCCCAAAAATGGGTTTTGCCCAAATTCAAATTTCTTTCCCATTCTCCTCCCATCCCCATGCAATAACTACTTCAACCAATTTCTCGCAGAATTAAATGATTGGGTGAATGAGACAAGAAAGGTAGTTGATTGTTTTGTGGTTTCTCCCTTTAACATTTGGATTTTCCCCATTGGCCCCAAAGGTTAAATATTCCCCCCTCCTTATCCTTAGGAAATAATGCCCCCATCTCTTTTAATGTTGCATAGACATAGCTAGTTGTAGGTATTTCAACTAAAATGCATATTTACACGATGCCAAAAATTATAACGTGCCGAATAGCACAATATACCATCAACAACGATTTTAATCGCTGGAACATAAAACATTAAATTGATGGTGGGGATTTTTCCTTTAGCTCCACACCATGATTAATTACAATATACACATCATATACATTTTTAATGCAAATAGGGTCAAAACTGGGGTGTTACATTCCCCTTTCCCTTCAATAGCACTATCATCAGTGCTTTACAAAATTGAACAAAATGCTATACTGGTATCTCCTCAGTGCTCCACAGAATTGAAAATAAATGGATGTGCCAATCACATGGCATCCTCCAGCTCCCATGTAGCCTCTTCAGGACCATAGTGCTCCTATTGCACCTTTACCTACCCTATGGCTTGGTTCCGGATCATTATGACCTTCCTGTCGAGGATGCGCACTGGATCGATTTGGAACTCTCCCTCAAGTTCCACCTGGATCACATCCCAATTTATCACATGGTTAGGTTCATGTATATATTTATTAAGCAAAGAAACATGAAAAACATTATGAGCTCTAGTCCCAGCAAGCAATGCAAGTCTATATGCAACTGGCCCTATTCTTTCAAGCACTTCAAACGACCCACAATATCTTGCTGATAGCTTGGCACAACTTCCAAGATTCAAGGAACTCTTCTTTTTCGTCACTCTGAGGTAAACATGATCCCCTACACTGAACTCTTTGTTCGCCCTATGCTTATCTACATAGATTTTCTGTCTCTCCTGGGTTTCTTTTAGATTCTGCCTAATCTTTACAACCTCCTGCTCCATCTCCTTGAGCAATTCTGGACCAAGCACAACCCTATTAATTGGATTATCCCAAGTCACTGGTGTCCTAAACCTCCTGCCATACAAAGCTTCATATGGGCTCATCCCCAAGGATGCTTACTGTCCATTGTTATAAGAAAATTCTACCAAGTGTAAATAATCTTCCCACTTGGTTGGTTTATCCATCACATACAGGAGAATCATGTCTTCAAGCACCTGATTAACTCTCTCTATCTGTCCATTAGTCTAAGGATGGTATGCAGCGCTAAAGTTTAGATTTGTACCCAAATATGCAAACAACCCCTTCCAAAAATTGGAAGTGAACTTGAGACCCCTGTCAGAGACTATTGCCTTAGGAAATCCATGCAATTTGAAAATATCCTTCATGAAGATCTTTGCAATGTCATCAGTCTTATGCGTAGACTTAACTGGTATAAAATGTGCTACCTTTGTCAAATTCTCCACCACAACCATTATGGAATCATGTTGTCTGCAAGTCATTGGAAATCCTGTAATAAAATCCATGGAAATAACTCCCCATTTCAATTCTGGAACTGGCAAAGGCTACAACAAACCTGCTGGGTGTTGATGCTCAACCTTTACCTATTGACATTTCATGCAACTTCAAATATATTCAGCCGTGTCCTTTTTCATTCCTTGCCAAAGGTACTGCTTTTTGGCTGTAGCAATTGTCTTCTGATATCCTGGGTGACCATAATATGGAGCTTGATGGATCTGGTCCATAACCATTCTCCTTAAATCTGCTACATTTGGAATATAAATTCTTCCTTTATAAGTAAGAAGTCCATATTCTTCCAATTTATATCCCTCATACCTCTTCTCAAGACTTTGCTGTTGCAAGTTGTCTTTTACTTGCTCAAAAAATTCATCTCTAGTAGTATGACTAACAATCTGTTGTCTCAAATATGATTGGAAAATACTAAGAGATTCCACATGCATTTCCTGCACCTTCCTACTGAGCGCATCAGCTACCTTATTCTTTTTTCCCTTAATGTGCTTGATTTCAAAATCAAACTCACATAAAAACTCCAGCCATCTAGCTTTCCTAGCATTTAGAGTAGGTTGATCAAACAAATAATTCAGACCACAATGGTTTGTCCTTAGCTAAAATCTTCTACCCATCAAGTATTTCCTCCACATCTTGAGAGCATGTACTATGGCTGCAAGTTCTAGATCATGAGTGGAGTAGTTCTTCTCATGCTCCTTCAACTTTCTTGACTTGTAACATATCACGTGGTTGTATTTCATTATAAGGACTTCTCCAAGCCCTTTTCTGCATGCATCGGTACACACCACACAATATTTCTTTGGGTATGTAACTTTCAATACTGGTGCATTAGTGAGAATACTCTTCAACTACTAGAAGCTTCCTTCACACATTGATGTCCATTCAAACTTTATCCCCTTATTTTGCAAAGAAGTGATGGCCTGTTCAACTTTGGAGAATCCTTTAATGAATCTCCTGTAGTATCTTGCAAGTACCATAAAATATCTTACATCTTTCAAATTTCTTGGATTAGGGCAATTCATAATGGCTTCAATATTTTCAGGGTCCACAGATATACTCTCTTCTGAGATAATGTGACCCAAATACTAAGTTATATTTCTATAGAAGTCACACTTGCTCAACTTTGCATACAGCTGATGCTCCCTGAGAAATTACAATGTCAATATTTGATGCTCTTCATGCTCTTCCTCATTCTTAGAATAAATAAGGATGTCATCAAGGAAAACAAGAACAAACTTGTCCAAATACCTGCTGAAGACACTATTCATAAGACACATAAATGTAGCCGGTGCATTTGTGAGACCAAATGGTACCACTACAAACTCATAATGTCCATACCTTGTTTTGAAGGCTGTATTATGAATGTCTTCATCCTTGATTCTCACCTAATGGTAACCAGACCTCAAGTCAATATTGGAAAATACCTTTTCTCCTCTCATTTGATCAAAGAGGTTATCAATCCTAGGAAAAGGATATTTGTTCTTCACAATGAATTTGTTCAGCTATCTATAATCAATACACAACCTGAGTGTACCATCTTTCTTCTTTACAAATAGAACTGGTGCTCCCCAAGGAGACACACTCGGCTTGATATAATTCTTCTCCAACAATTCTTGCAGTTGCATCTTCAACTCTAGCATCTATGGTGTACTCATTTTGTAGGGTGTCTTGGACACTGGTGCTGCTCCTAGAACAAGTTCAATTGTGAAATGAATGTCCCTCTTTGGAGGAATCCCTAGAATCTCATCAGGAAAAACATCCCTGAATTCCTGCAACACATGAAAGTCCTCTAGCCTAGGAATTTCATCCTCTGTTTGCCTCAAAACATGAGCTACATACAACTATCAACCTTTCCTATAGAACTTCTTCAACTGCATTGCTGAAATCTGCCTCACAGAAATCACCTTTGGAATGCCTTTCACAATCCTTGAGTTTCCTTCTTCATCCAAGCACTCAAAATCCTTATTATAACAGTCAATCTTTACTTTGTGATCTTCTAACCAATCCATTCCGATGAGAACATCATAGGAACCAAGTGGTAGAACATTCAGATCTAGACAAGTGGCCAATCCATTCATGAACAATGGACATTTCTCTACCACTTCACTAACCTTTCTCTTAGTTCCAGTGGCTAGCTGAACTAACCAGCATTTTCTATGCTTTAATTTCTTAATAGCACAAATCTACACTACTTTAGGGGTAATGTATCTGTGAGTAGAACCAGGGTCAATCAAAATAGAAACATATTGATCAACAATCTTACCTGCAACTTCAACCACAGTTGAATGGTGATCTTCCTGGCGGTCCTCCAGTGCTGCATAAATCCTAGGGATGACCCTTACTGCTTGACCCATTGTTTTTTATTCTTGAATATTGTTATAAGATGGCCTTATACTCTCATTATCAAGTGGACAATTCCTATGCATGTGGGTTCCTCCACATTTCCAACATTGGAGTGGTCCCTTGTTCTGTTATGGATCTCTAGGATTTTTTCCCATCGCTCTAAATGGCTGTTTCTCAACTTGTGATGGTTGCTTTTGCTGATTCCTGAAGTTAGAAAGTTTGAAACCTTTCTTCCTTTGGTAAGAATTCTCATTCTTTTTTTACTTCCATGTCTTATGATAATCAGGTTTACCTTTGCTTTTCTCATAGCAATACTTATCCTTCCTGTTTGCTTCTTCAAGAGTTCTAGGTTCATAAAACTCAATTCTGTCTCTGTAAGACTGAGGAAATCCACTCAGGAAACACTGGATCTTCACTTTCTCATCTTTGATATAACTAACATACCTCAATAGTCCCAAGAACTAATTTGCATACTCTTCCATAGTCTTATGTCCCAATCTCAGCTCATGGAATTCTTTAATCTTATCATCATAGTACCTGTCAGAGAGGTACTTCTGCTTGAAATACTTCTTGAATTGTTTCCACACAATTATTCTTTCATTAACCTTCTTTACTTATCTATGGTGTTCCCACCATATGGATGCTCTTCTAGTCAAATTGAATATAGCTACCATTCCTTTCATATTTATAGAATAGTCTTGGACTTGGAAATACTTCCTCATCCCAAGAATCCAAGCCTCAGCTTCTTAACCAGTATTGACCTCACCATTAAAAGTAGGAGACCTTGCATTTTTGAAATCATCTCGTGAATTGTTCTTGTAACATCTCCTCCTATTATTCCTACGAGATGGAGAGCTTGAATCCCCACTGGGTTTTTCAGAATCAGATGACCAACTGGTACGCCATTCTGGAGTATTCCTTCTGTCCCTAGAATCCCTCTTGGAGACATGGGACCTTTTACAGGAATCTCCCCTAGCACTACTCTTACTTACTTCTGGATTAGCTATCTGATGCCCAAAGTTTTTTAGTCCCTGGATGTCTATCAAACTCTGTAGTATAGCTGCATTTATCTAATTTTGATCTTCTTGAGCCTTAAGCATCCTTTCATTGTCTTCTCTACAACTTTGCAAGTCCACCCTTAGGCTCCTCATGGTGGCTACAAAATCTGGGGGAGTATCTTGAAATATTCTCCCATTGGACTCTGTCTCGTCATTTCCAACTCTGACATTTTCTCCCATAGCATCTTCCTTGAACTCATAGGGGTCCTGTGCATCATTCATGTCGTTGAATCTCATCTTGGCCCAACCAAGAACGAATTCTTTTAAAACTGCTCTTATACAGAATGTTTCCTTTCAAGGTTACTATAGTTCTGCAAAATGTGTTAATAAACACAATTGTTAGATGCATAACAATCTCATGAGTTAATTATTACTTACCTGCATTTGGAAAATACTAGATTGAAAACTTTGCCCGAAACACAAAATTTTCTTTCTCAAAGAATGACTGTCTCAGGGGCATGATGGGGGTCAAGGGGGATGACCCGGGGGAATCTTTATTTTCTACTAAAAAATCCCATGGGAAAAAAACACTCAGATTTTTCCATCTGATCGGATCCCTTCCCAACAAGTCATTCGATGTATCAGGTCACTGTTGACAATTTTTCCAACACCTCGGCGTATCGATCTTCATTTCCCTTCCGACGCTTATCAGATCGATATTCTTCTATCTTTTGACACATCGACTCAATATTCCTCTGCCTTATGATGCCTTATCGGATCAATCTTCCTCTGTCTTCCAACGCCTTATTGGAACGATCTTCTTCTGTATTTTGATGCCTTATCGGATTGATATTGCTCTATCATCTGACGCATCGACTCGACCTTATTTTTCCTTCCGAGATGCTTGGAGAGATTCTCCTAAGAGACATCGAAAAGTTATCTGAGATTCCTTGGAGAGCTTCACTCGAGTGACATCGAAAAACTTTTCCTGATATTTCCTATATTTAGAAAAAAAATTTGAATTTTTCTTCTCCTCATTTTCCTTGTCGGCTGGGTCTTGGGTTGTTAGTCGATGTATCGGTTCATCCCAGCCGAGACCATCAGTTCCACCTAGCCGAGACCTTCGAATACACCCAGTAGAGACCTTAGGCTCCTTCAGTTCCTCCCGACCGAGAGCTTCGGTTGCTTTGGTTCCTCCCATTCAAGACCTTAAGCTCCTTCTAGCCAAGACCTTTGGCTCCTCCCAACTGAGACCCTTGGAAAAAATTCAAACTTAGAATTTTTTTCAAAAAAATTTCTCCCTGCTTTAGTTCCTTTGTAGGATGGACTCATATTAATTCATCCGACATATCGGATGGACTCAACTCAAGTCATTCAATATTTCCCATACTTATAATTTTCAAAATTCTCCCCCTGTTTCTCATTTTTTCGCTGCTGGGAAGAGGTAACCTTGCCTCTGTCACTTCTTCTTCATGGCCCATTGAGGCCCATGTTGCAATGTGAGCTCTGATACCACACTGTAACATCCTTGACCCTCCAGCTAATGAAGAGGATGCTATCGATTGCTTCTATCTACCTAGGAAACTAGCCCCATGAACATACAATGATAAAAATTGAAATGCATTGAAGTAAAACATGCATAAATGCATAAGTATTCATCATACAGTGGAAGCAAATCCATTCCATTCATTCACATCTTCATTGTAATTCATTATCAAATATAAATGCAGATATTTAAACAAAAGAATAGTTATCTCATGAAGAAGCTTGTCCCGCAACCAGCTATGTCATTGCAACATTCCACCCAACCATAGGCCAGTGTGCTCCTTAATATCTCAGCAACGCTATCACCCTCGAGCTGGGAATGATTTCCCAAGGAAAAGGAAACCAAGCAGGCTCACACATAGCCAAATATATGTCAAGACCCAGTCAAGCCAAAGCTATGTTTGGGTTTATCAGACTGCCAAGGGGACACAACAACACATAACCAAGCCAAGAAGTTGGGTTTATCAGGTTATCAAAAGATGGAAGCACTGTCTACTAAGATATTGGGATCACTGAGGATCTAAGGATTCCTTCAATAGAACTAGCTTGACTCCTAATCCATCCACACACACCCAACAAAAGGAATCATTCCCTTCTCTGTTGCATAGTTCCTCAGGACATGACTTCCCTTATAGTGCTATTCAAGGGGTGTAGAGAAGAGAGCCGTCCCTCTAGATTTGTCTATGAGGCTCTTGCAAAACACTAGGTTTGTCAAGCAGACTCCTTCCCACTCCTACGCATTCCAAAGACAAATTGTATACATAGCAATATACACCATTTCTGGGCTGGGGAAATAGTTCAGCCACAAAATTAATTGCGAAAGAGGGTAAGAACAATCCACTAACAGCAAATCGAATCCCAGGGACGTTTTGGCCCTAACATGGAAAAAAAAAAATCAACAACAACAACCAAAAGGATGTGGTCTCTCCTCTAAATTGTTGGGGAACAAAAAAATTAAATTCAACTTCGAAAACATTGGGGAAGAAACCCAACCATAAGAACATCACAAAAAATGAAATTCTCAACCTCCAAAAAATGAAGAATGACTGCCCACGTGAGGAAGAAATACACAGCAAATCCAAAATCGTGGATTTAACACTCAGCGAATTCTGATCTGCTTGAGAGAGCCCCAACATTGGTGAATGATAATGATAAAAAATCCCAGGAGCCCAAATTGTGAAGGAAGAACACATAACCAACAAAATTGTGGAGGTAAAGCAGCTCCTAAGCTTCCCTATGTGAGCAAAAAAAAAATGAAGAATGTGGATGTATATCCCAATGGCATTCATTTTTGGGTGTTTACTTGCCCCAAAAATATAAAAGGATTTTCCAAAAAAATGGGTTTTCTTCAAATCTGAATTTCTTGCCCATACGCCTCCCATCCCCATGCAATAACTACTTCAACCAATTTATGGTAGAATTAAATGATTGGGTGAATGAGACAAGAAAGGTAGTTGATTGTTTCATGGGTTATCCATTTGACATTTGGATTTTCCCCATTGGCCCCAAAGGTTAAATATTTCCCCCCATCTCTTTTAATGTTGCATAGACATAGCTGGTTGTGGGAATTTTAATTAAAATGCATATTTACATGATTCCAAACATTATAATGTGCCAGATAGCATGATATACCATCGACAATGATTTTAATCGCTGGAACATAAAACATTAAATCAATGGTGGGGATTTTTCCTTTAGCTCCACACCATGATTAATTACCATATATACATCATATACATTTTTAATGCAAACATGGTCAAAACCAGGGTGTTACAAAAAGGGCCCCATTATGCCCAAGACTGTAAGAACAAGGCCAATGGACTCTTGCACAACTTACACGAAGAATCAATGGTGGAGGCAATAGTTGGAACGCTGTGGATTTATACAGCCTTGGATGGCCAATAGGCAAACCATCAGGCTACCATGGTTGAGATAGAAGGTAAGATCTTAAACACTTATATTTCAATACTAATTGACCCTGGTGCTTGCCGAAGCTATGTAATGCCTAAACCTGTTGATGTATGTAAACTAGGAAAATTTAAACATGAGAAACCTTGGCTCATGCAATTATCCAGAGCTACGAAATGGAAAGTTTCTAAAGTAGTTAAATACTATGAGGTAAGCCTAAATGGTTTTCCTATTATATTAAACTTGAATATCTGACCGTTAGGATTGTATAATATACTTATTAGCATGGACTGGTTGGAACAACACCATGTCATGCTTGATTCCTTAGACAAGTCAGTATTGTGTATAGATAGCCAAGGGAATCATGTAAAGATTCACGACATACCTAAGAAAGTTTTCATAAGGTATATATCCTCTTTACAAGCAAAGAAGTGTGTTAGGAAAGGCTGCAAACTATTTGCAGTAAACATCTAGGACATAGAAGGTGAGAGAGAACAACACATTGAGGACTTTCCATTTCTTGTATACTTCAAGGAAATATTTCCTGAGGAAACCCCCAAATTACCACTGAAATGAGACTTAGATTTTTCCATAGAACTGACACTAGGATCATTTCCAGCTTCAAAGGCCCCTTACTGCATGAGAGCACTAGAATTGGTGGAACTCAAACTGCAGTCGCAGGAGTTGATTGAGAAAGGATATATCCATCCAAGTGTGTCCCCTTGGAGAGAACTGATACTTTTCTTAAGGAATAATGATGGTACAATGCAAATGTGCATCGATTACCATCAGCTTAAGAAAATCATGACTATCAAGAACCGATACCCACTCCCTAGGATCTATGCCTTGTTCAATCAAGTAGGAAGAGCCAAGATCTTTTCAAAGATTAACCTATGATCCAGATACCATCATGTATGGATTCATGGTGAGGATATTCACAAAACCTCCTTTCATGCAAGGTACAACCACTACGAGTTTGTAGTGATGTCGTTCGGGTTGACCAATGCACCCATGAACTATATGTGTATGATGAACAATATATTCAGTAAATACTTGGATAAATTTGTTTTGGTCTTTATAGATGACATCCTATTTTACTCTAAAAGTAAAGAGGAACACGAGGAACATGTCCTCATATTTCTATAGGTGTTACGAGAAACCATCTCTACGCCAAGTTTAGTAAATGTGATTTTTACAAACCACAAATACAGTACTTGGGTCACATCATCTCCGAGAAGGGGATATCTTTGAACCCAGAAAATATTAAATCCATAGAAAATTAGCGTACCCCTACTAGTGTCACCGACATTAGATCCTTTTTGGGATTAGCCGGTTATTTCCAGAAGTTCATTGAGAACTTCTTGAGGAAATATTTTGCCATGAACACCTTGCAAAATAAGGAAAACTAGTTCTTATGGACGACCAAGTGCGAGGAAAATTTTCAAAAGATTAAATAGCTTTTGACGACCGCACCGATACTATGAATTGTGGATCCCGATGGGGATTTTGTTGTTTGCATGGATGCAAGGAAGGAAGGGATCAGAGTAGTCCTCTTGCAGAATGATTACATGATCTGTTATGAATCATGAAAGTTAAAAAAACACGAGAAGAAATACCCCACCCATGATCTTGAGTTAGCGGTCATCATCCATGCCTTGAATATGTGGAGGAACTACCTCATGGGAAATAAATTTCTCCTGAAAAAAAACAATATGAGTTTGAAATATTTATTTGAGCAACCGAATTTGAATGTCAGGAAAGGAAGATGGTTGGCTTTCATCAACGGGTACCATTTCAAGCTAAAGCATATAAAGGGAAAAGAGAAAAAAATGGTTGATTCCTTGAGCCGATGAACTCATATGATATATGAGGTGAATTTAAGTCAAACTGATTCATATTTACATGAGAGGATTAGAATGACCAATAGAGTTAACCATTTCTAGGTTCAAATCCTCAAGAAGTACCAATAGGATAGGTTGTTTTAGCAACAAAAAGAGTACAAGGTATACTAAATGAGACTGCTATGGTCCAAGGAGATATTGTATGCTCTGGAAGGAGGGGAAATTCAGTCTAGCATCCTCATGGAATTTAATTGAAAACCCTACTCTGGGCATCTGGGATATCAAAATATGATATCCACAGTTAAGAAACACGTTTTCTAGCCTAAGATAAAGGTTGACATAGCATATTTTATCACAAAATGTCAAGAATGTCAGCTGGTCAAAGTTGAGCACCAGCATCCTTCGGGGTTGTTGCAGCCATTACCCATTCTAGAATGGAAGTGGGAGGTCATTAGTATGGATTTTATCATGGGTATACCTAAGAGTAAGAACAAAAATGATTCTATCTTTTTATTAGTTGACAAATTGTCAAAAGTAGCACACTTCATTCAAGTGAATTCGACCTATAAGGCAGTACACATTGCTGATATCTTGTTGAAGGAGATATTTAGATTGCACGGGATACCCAAGGCAATCATCTCTGATTGAGATATGAATTTTACTCAGAACTTTTGAAGTTCCTTGTTCTCCAGTTTAGAGATGTAGTTGAACTTTAGTACTACTTACCACCCGCAGATAGACAGGTAGACAAAACATGTGAACTGTATTGTAGAGGACATGCTTAGGATGTAGGTCATGAACAACCCCTCAAGTGGGAAGATTACCTGCATCTTGTAGAGTTTGCATATAACAACGGATACCTAAATTCCACCAATATGAGTCCCTTTGAGGTACTCTATGGATGAAAGTGTAGGACACAAGTTACTTGGGATAGCCTGGTAGATCGGCTCCATGTGAACCTTAAAGAAGCACAAGATTGTTAGAAAAGACACACAGATAAGAAAAGAAAATACAAATATTACCAAATAGGTGACCATGTTTACTTGAAAGTAAAAGCAAAATGAAGCTCGTTGATCTTGGGAAGGTGTGGTATGTTAGCACCTAGATGTTGTGGACCCTTTGAGATACTAGCCAAGAGAGGGCCAGTGGCATATGAACTAGTGTTACCTGCTCACATAAGAGTCCATAATGTTTTCCATGCATATTTATTAAAGAAATATGTTTATGATACTGAACATGTGATTGATTAGTCCTTATTATAGGTGGATCCTAAAGGGGAGTTTGCACCTGAACGCCTTCATATACTCGATAAGAGAGAGGTGAAACTCAGGAAGTGCACCATAGTCTAGTTGAAAATGAAATGGAAGCACTTTGAGGCTGATGAGGCTACTTGGGAGAATGAATCCACAATGATAAAGGATTACCCTGCCTTGTTTCATGATTTCATTCTGAGTCCCTAGAACACTAGGGATGGTGTTGTTATAAGTGGGGAGGGATGTAATATCCTGAATTTTGACCTAACACTTATGGGAATAAGCCCCATTGATTATTGTTAGGATTATGAATCCTCCCTTGTGCAAATTTGGTCATATGTCTAAATTAGGAGTCATGTCTAAATCGGGAGTCCATCCAGTATATTTATAGTCATTAACACCATTGGGTCCACTTGACCTAATTGGGGCACATGTTTCAGTTACTAAAGTGTGGGGAACACTAATTGAGGCTCACTACCGCTGATTGCACTTGATTGTATCAGTTTAGGAGCCTCCGAGACCAATCCCTACAATTTAGGAAGCCACTGGGAGTGCCAAAACCAACCAAGGTCAATTCACTTTAGTTAATGACTAGTCAAGCTAAGTTAGGAGTCAGTTACATTAAGTTCTAGTCCTTTACGTTTAGTTAGCAATAGGTTTACTTGACTGAACACATGTGGGGCGCATTTCTCACCTACCACAGTCAATTAACCTTAGTCAACACTAAATGTAACACTTGAGTTGTGTTTTAGAGTTTCGATGAACACTGGTTATGGTTTAGACAAGGTTAGTTAACTACTGAGTCCTCCGATAGTGATTTAGACAAGGTCTTGGTTACCTACAGTCAAGTAGAGTCTAATCAATTCAAACTTCCTCATGTGGATTCGAATTGCTTGTGGCTATTAAAGCCATTTTACTTCATTGTAATTATCATCGGATTACTTTTTGATTAATGAAAGCATTCATAGCTGCAAGCCTTTTTTTGCATTGTTTCATTCTTCAATTGTTGAGTAAATTGTGAGATCCACTTTGTGAGTTGTGTATTTGTCTACAGATATATGTGCTCAAATTTACATGTTATCAGAGCCTCGGTGGACAAGACTCCTCTCGTCCTCATATATCCAACTGGATCATTTTTTTTGGGCAAATTGCTCCTTCCAGTACTGCACCAGAAGCAGAGAATTTACCACTTAATATCCCAAGTTAGGAAATTGTTGATCAAGCTTGCTTGATCAACTATGCTGGGTGTGAAGGAAATTCCAAAAGTGCAGACTGTCAACCTTACTTTGTATGTTTGATTGTGTGAGAGGTTATCAGCTTTTCTTACATCATTCGCTCCAAGCAGCCTCTTCTTCTCACTACATTCGCTACAGCAGCTCAGTCTTTCTTATTACATTCAAAATGGCTCATCCAGTGGAGCTTTTCACTCCCTTCAAGTATCACAAGTGGAAGGATGACATGAGAGTATTCCTCTGCACTAAGCATCTCTTCAGACTCATAGAAGAAATAGAGGAAGAGCTAGAATAAGATAAAGACAAAGCTAAGTACATGAATAGGCTTGATGAAGCCATTGGACTCATGCTCTTCTCAGTCTCTAGAGATATTCAATTTCACATCCAAGACTTGGACACTCTAAAGGAGGTTTGGGACAAGCTTGCTTCCTTATTTGATAAGCATGATGATATGAGGATCCATCAGCTAGAAAATGATCTGATTACTCTCAATCCATCCAATTTTGAATCTCTAAACGAATTCTTCTCAAAGTTCAAGAACCTGATATATTAGTTGAAGCAATGCAAAGTGAAGAAGGATGAATATCAGCTCATCCTTTCCATTCTCACAAAGCTCAATGCAGAATACTCATTCTTTGTATCCACCTTCCAAACAGTAAGGCTCACTACTCCAAATTGGAAGATGCCCACTCTTAATGCCTTCATCCAATCTCTTATTTTTTAGAATGATAAATTGATCCAAATGGGGATCATTCGATCTTCCAAAGATCTAGCTCTAGTTGCAAGAGGAGATAAGTTAGAGAATTACAAAGGAAAGCAAAGAGATGGGTCCCTTGTGAAGAAAGAACAGTCAAAAGAACATTCAGGTTCAAAGAGAAGCAAGAAGAATGGCAAAGGCAAGGTCCTCTACTCTTACTGTGGAAGGGGCTTCCATTCAGAAAGCTCCTATATGAGAAGACAACTTGATGAAATGGCCCTTCTCTTGAAAAATAACAACATTTCTGTACCTGCTAGTGCAAGGAAGGAAGAATATGAAGAAGAAGAAGAAGAATACCAAAGGAAAGGACATGCATTGAAGGCTTGCTGTACAACAGTACCTGTCTTCCTCATTGATTCTGGAGCTTCCAACCATATGGCTGCATCCATAGAATCATTCTCTTCTTATCAATCCTTTGATGGTCCTAGTATTCAGATGGGAAATAACAGTGAAGTCAAAACAAAAGGGAAGGGCTCTATCCAACTTGAACATGGAAGGTTCACAGATGTGCTATTTGTTCCCTCCCTAGCTTCAAACCTGTTATCTGTCTATCAGATGACCCATATTGGATCTCCAAAGTGAGTGATATTTGGTCCTAACTCAGTGAAGATCATAGATATCTCTACTGGGAGCATCATAGCAAAGGGTATTGCAAATCATGCTTCAAAAGCATATGATTTCTCACATTTCATGGCTCCTTCAGAACTAGTGCACTCTCAGTAGCCACCTGCAAGGGAAGGTAAAATCATTGCATCTACTTCTTTTACAGCTTCTACTAGTATTGCAGATCCATCTATATCAGTTTATGACATTGAGATTCAGGGTGACTCAGATCTAGATTCAGTCCCTACTTCCAAATTGGAAGGTAGGAAGATTACTGGAAACTCACCTGACACTCAGAAAGGAAAGACTCTTGCGCTATGTCATGCTATTTTACCTCCTTCAGGGAGATGCAATAGACTTCCTGTAAGATGCAATTGTTAGTTTTTCATCACATTAAGCTAACATTATGATCTTAGGATCTTTTCACTGGGAGAATAACAAGCACAGCAATAAAACACAAGCACATCATAAGAGACAAGAGACACAAAGTTTTTTCCTCGGGGAAACCATAAAGGAGAAAACCCCGCAACTTCCTCTAAGATAGAATCAACACCAAAACAGTAAGAGATCTCCCAAAACAACAGTAGTCTTCTGTCTTCTTTCTAGGCCCAAAATTTCCTTCTTCAAAAGTGCGCCACACTTGAGAGAGCAAGTGATGTATTTCACAAGTGATAAATAGAGAGACTCTCACTCTCTATTTATATTCATCCATTCACTTGAATTGACTTTTCCCATGTAGGATCAACCTAATAATTACTACTCGAGCCTACACCTTAATTAGTGTATAATAACTCAAGTGCCCCGAAACTGTGGGGACTTACCTAATGACTTGATATGACTTGATTACATTATTAATCCTCCCAATCAGAACATCGAGGCATGACCACATGACTCAAATACATAATAGAAACATCCCAGAATAAACATCAGGTTACAATACGTAAGATACATAGAAGAATACATTCTGAAGTTACATATACATCAACACTTCCTCTTAACTAGGAAGGTATTCTTTCGACACAATTTTCAGCACTGGTCTTCTTCTCTGTATCAGCTGGATCATCTTGTATTCAAGTCATATTCGTCTTCAAGTCATCTTCATCTTCAAGTCATCTTTGTCTTCAAGTCATATTCACTGGATCTGGATCATCTCTCGATCTGGATCATCATAGAACATCATCACTGGATCTGGATCATCTCTCAATCTAGATCAACATAAAACATCATCACTGGATCTGGATCATCTCTCGATCTGGATCAACATCACTGGACTTGATCTGGATCATCACTCGATCTGGATCTGTATCTGGATCATTACTGCTGGATCATCATTACTAGATCTGGATCATCACTCGATCTAGATCAAAACTGGTGCTATCTCATGATTCTTCTCGTCATAGGAAGTTCTACAGAGCCATCCCTTTTTCATGCTAGTTGCAGGCCTACCCTCATGTAGGTCTTCGCCCAACACTTATATCTAACCTGCTCATCAGAAAGGCATGCCTAGCACTCACATGTGATCATGTAGTAAACTACAATCCCATCAGAAAGGCCCAGCACTCACATTCACCAGCATGATAGGACACACCTACTATCATCTGTGAAATGGCTCAGCACTTACAACCCCCAGCATGATAGGACACACCTACTATCATCTGTGAAATGGCTCAGCACTTACAACCCCCAGCATGATAGGACACACCTACTATCATCTGTGAAATGGCTCAGCACTTACAACCCCCAGCATGATAGGACACACCTACTACCATCAGTGGAAAGGCTCAGCACTTACAATCACCAGCATGGTAGGACACACCTACTACCATCTGTGAAAAGGCACTGCACTTACAGTCACCAGCATGATAGGACACACCTACTATCATCTCTGAAATGGCACAACACTTACAGTCACCAGCATGATAGGACATAATCATCTGTGAAAAGGCTCAGCACTTACATCCATCCAGTCGCGAACACATCCTGCTCACAATGATGGAAGGGCATGCACTCATATATGATCATGAGGGGAACACATCCCAACAATCATATCAAAATGGCCCCCAGTCCTCCTCGACTGAGCTACCTAGTAACTGACCAGGCGCCTCCATTATCCTAGAGAATGGCAGTTGCCCTTACATCCGACCTGCTTGTCAGAATGGCCAACACTCACATCTGACATGGAAGGAACTTAATCCTTTAGCCATGAGCAGAATGGTTCAGCCCTTACATCTGACCATGGAAGGAACCAATCCT
>LPNX011016053.1:157819-271955 GCA_001517045.1 Pseudotsuga menziesii
AATTATGATGCTACTTTGATTTTTGGTTGGTATATTGTGTCTAAGACCCCACTGCATATGAACATGATTTTATGTATTGCACATAATACAATCACATATGTTTTATGTATAATTTCATGTGTTGGGAGTGGACCCTGAAGCACATAATTGATAAGATGTTTTGTGTTGAGCAAGGAGCTATGGAGCACATCGACATTTGAAATCCAAGTTGGGGCTCTCTCTCAATCGGATGGAAGTTTGTTGTGTGTGAAATTCGATTTTGGATTTGCTATGTATTTCTTCTTCACGTGGACAATCGTTCTTCATTTTCTGGAGTTTGAGAATTTCGTTTTTGTGATTTTCTTGTGGTTGGGTTCTTCCCCAAAGATTTCTGTTGCATTTCCCCAATGTTTACCAAGCTGAAAATCATTTTTTGTGTTTCATTGTGATTTCAAGGAGAGACCACATCCCCTTGAGGGTTGTTAATGAATTCATTTTTTTCCACGTTAGGGACTAAACGCCCGTGGGATACACATTGCTATTAGTGGATTGTTCTTACCCTCCTTGATAATTAATTTTGTGGCTGAACTATTTTCCTCAACCTAGAAATGGTGTATATTGTTGTGTATGCAATTGGTCTTTGGACTGTGTAGGAGTGGAAAGGATTCTGCTTGACAAACCTAGTGTTTTACAAAATCCTCATAGACAGAGCTAGAGGGATGGCTCTCTTCTCTACACCCCCTGAATAACACTGGAAGGGAAGTCATGTCCTGAGGGACTGTGTATTAGAGAAGGGAATGATTCCTTGTGTTGGGTGTGTGTGGATGTCTTAGGAGTCAAGCTAGTTCCGGTAAAGGCATCCTTAGCTCTTCAGAGAGCCCACTAGCTTAGCAAACAATGCTTCGATCTCTTGATAACCTGATAAACCCAACTTCTTGGCTTGGTTATGTGTTGTTGTCTACTCTTGGTTTGATAAAACCAATTGCATTGGATTGACTGAGTCTTGACATATCTTTGGCTATGTGTGAGCCTGCTTAGTTTCCTTATTCCTTGTGGGAATCATGCCCAGCTCGGGGGTGGCAATGTTGCTCAGAGATTAAGGAGCACACTGGCCTATGGTTGGGTGGAACATTGCAGCGACATAGCTGGTTGTGGGGTTCTCTTCTTCATAAGATAAGTATTCCTGTATTTAAATCCTTGCAATTACATTTGATAATGAATTACAATGAAAATGCTGAATGCTAAAATGTATGGTTTTTCTTTCACTGTATGGTGATAATGTATGCATGTTTTAGTTGGAAGCATTTCAATTTTTATGTGTATGTTCATGGGGCTAGTTTCCTGGGTAGATAGCATCATTGGTAGTGTACTCTTGATCGATCATAGGGCCAGGGACTTTACAGTGTGGTATCAGAGTCTTAGGATTGCAATATGGGCCTGTATGGGCCAAGGAAATTAGCTAACAAAGGCACAATTAACCCCTGCTGAGCATAGGATAACAGGGAGAATTTCAAAAGTTCTAGGTATGAAAAATATACATGAGTTGAGCTAAGTTCATCTGATACGTCAGATGACTTAAGCTGAGTCCATCTGATAAAAAAACCCAACAGAGAGAAATTATGAGAATTTCCTAAGTTTGAAATTTTACCGAAGGTATTGTCTAGGTGGAGCCGAAGGTCTCGGCTGGAAGGAGTTGAAGGAATCATCTAGGCAGAGCCGAGGTGTCAGCAAGGCTCACTAGAAGGGAGCTAACATGGCAGTATAAAGAGGAAAATAAGAAGAAAAATTCAAATTTTTTTCTAAGTATCGAAAATATCGAAAAACGTTTTCTAATGGCTCTCGGGAGAAGCTCTCTTAGGCATCTCTGATAAATTTTTCGATGTCTCTTAGAATTTTTTTTCTGATGGCTCTTGGGAGAAGCTCTCTGAGGCATATCGAATAAATTTCTGATGTCTCTCAGAATTTTTTTTCCAATGGTTCTCGGGAGAATATCTTCGAGGCATCTCAGATAACTTTCTGATGTCTCTCAAATTTTTTTCCCGATGGCTCTCAGGAGAAGCTCTTCAAGGCATCTCGGATAACTTTCTGATGTCTCTCGGAAGAAGTTTTCCAATGCACATTAGAAGAGAAAATAATATTGACCCGAGGTGTCGAAAGGGAAATGGATATCGACCCGGTATGGATTCGGATGACAGAGGAAGATCGAATCGATATGGTGTCGGATGATAGAGGAAGATCGACTTGATATGGCGTCAAAAGATAGAGGAATATTAATCTGATAAGTGTTAGAAGGGAAATTAATATTGATCTACTGAGGTGTCGAAAAAATTTTCAACAGTGACTCAATACATTGGATGACTTGTTGGGAAGGGATCCGATCGGATGGGAAAAAAAACTGATTTTTTTAGTGGAAAAGCAGGATTCCTGTGGGATTTACGGGTGCTGAAAAGCTGAAAAATGGCAGCGATCTTATGCACTAGATTGCATGAAAATCAAGTATTTACAAAAAAAAATGAGGGCGCTACCCTCGAATTGCCCTGTAGTGGCACAGGGAAGCCACAAGGGGGGTAAGCCCCCTTGACCCGCATCATCCCCCTGAGACTGTCGTTCTTGGTGAAAATAAATTATGTGTTTTGAAAAAAGTTGTCAATATAGTATTTTCAAAATGTAGGTAAGTAATTATGAATTCATGACATTGTTATGTAGCTAACAGTTGTGGTTATTAACACATTGTGTAGAATTATAGTCACCTTCAGAGGCAGCATTTTGCATAGAGAAGTTTCAAAAATTTGTTCTTGGTTGGGCCAAGATGAGAATTGATGACATGAATGATGCATAGGACCCCTATGAGCTCGAGGAAGATGCTATGGGAGAAAATTTCAGAGTTGGAAATGATGAGACAGAGTCCAATTGGAGAATATTTCAAGATACTCCCCCAGATTTTGTAGCCACCATGAGGAGCCTAAGGGTGGATTTGCAAAGTTTCAAAGAATACAATGAAAGGATGCTTAAGGATAAAGAAGATCAAAATCAAATAAATGAAGCTATACTACAGAGTTTGACATATATCTAGGGACAGATAAAATTTGGGCATCAGATAGCTAATCCAGAAAGAAGCAAGAGTAGCGCCATGGGAGATTCTTGTAAAAGATTCGAAATCTCTAGGAGGGCTTCCAGGGACAGGAGGAATACTCTAGAATGGCCTACCAGTGGGTCATCTGATTTTGAAAAACCTGGTGGGGATTCAATCTCTCCATCTCATAGGAATAAGAGGAGGAGACATTACAAGAACAATTCATGAGATGAATTCAAAAAGGTAAGGCCCCCTACTTTTAATGGTGAGGTCAATACTAGTCAAGAATTCGAGGCTTGGCTTCTTGGGATGAGGAATTATTTCCAAGTTCAAGACTACTCCGTAAATATGAAAGCAATGGTAGATTTATTCAAATTGACTAGAAGAGCATCCATATGGTGGGAACACCACAGACAAGTAAAGAAGGTTAATGAAAGAAGAATTGTGTGTAAAGAATTCAAGAAATACTTCAAGTAGAAGTACCTCTCTAACAGGTACTATGATGATAAGATTAAAGAATTCCATGAGATAATATTAGGACAACATACCATGGAAGAGTATGCCAATAAGTTCTTGGAACCATTGAGGTTTTTTCAGGTACATCAAAGACAAGAAAGTGAATATCTATCATTTCCTGAGTGGATTGCCTCAGTCTTACAGAGACAGAATTGAGTTTTATGAACCTAGAATTCTTGAAGAAGCAATAAGGAAGGATACGTATTGCTATGAGCAAAGAAAAGGTAAACCTGATTATCATAAGACATGGAAGGACAAAAATAATGAGAATTCTGACCAAAGGAAGAAAGGTTTCAAACTTTCTAACTTCAGGAGTCAACAGAAGTAACCATCACAAGTTGAGAAGCAACTAGGTAGAGCGATGGGAGAAAATCCTAGAGATCCATAGCAGAACAAGGAACCTCTCCAATGTTGGAAATGTGGAGGACCCCACATGCACAGGAATTTTCCACTTGAGAATGAGAGTGCAAGGCCAACTTACAACATTCAAGAAACAAAAATGGTGGTTCAAGTAGCAAGGATCATCCCTAGGATTTATGCAGCACTAGAGGACCACCAAGAATATCACCAATCAATTGTGGTTAAAGTTGCATGTAATATTGTTGAGAAATCTATTTCTATTTTGATTGACCTTGGTTCTACTCATATTTACATTACTCCTAGAGTAGTGGAGATTTGTGCTTTTAAGAAAGTAAAGCATAGGAAATCTTGGTTAGTTCATCTAGCCACTGGAACTAAGAGAAATGTTAGTGAAGTGGTAGAGAAATGTCCATTGGTTATGAATGGATTGGTCACTTGCGTATATCGAAATGTTATACCACTTGGTTCCTATGATGTTCTCATTGGAATGGATTGGTTAGAAGCTCACATATTGACTATTACAATAAGACTTTCTAATGCATGGATGAAGAATGGAACCCAATAGTTCTAAGAGGCATTCCAGAGGTGATTTATGTGAGGCATGTTTCAGCAATGCAGTTGAAGAAATTCTGTAGGAAAGGTTATTAGTTGTATGCAGCTCATATTTTGGAGGAAACAAAGAATGAAAATCCTAGGTTGGAAGACTTTCATGTGTTGCAGGAATTCATGGATGTGTTTCCTGATGAGATTCTAGGGCTTCCTTCGAAGAGGAACATTGATTTCACAATTGAACTTGTTCTAAGAGCAGCACTAGTGTCCAAGACACCCTATAGAATGAGTACACAAGAGATTCTAGAGTTGAATATGCAACTGCAAGAGTTGTTGGAGAAGAAGTATACCAGGTCGAGTGTGTCTCCTTGGGGAGCACCAGTTTTGTTTGTAAAGAAGAAAGACAATACAAATAGATGGTGTATTGATTACAGATAGCTGAACAAAGTCACTGTGAAGAATAAATACCTGTTACCTATAATTGATGACCTATTTGATCAAATGAGAGGAGCAAAGGTATTTTCCAAGATTGACTTGAGGTTTGGTTACCACCAGGTGAGAATCAAGGATGAAGACATGCATAAGACAACCTTAAGAACAAGGTATGGAAATTATGAGTTTGCAGTGGTACCATTTGGTCTCACAAATGCACTAGTTACATTTATGTTCCTTATGAACAGTGTCTTCAGCAGGTATTTGGATAACTTTATTCTTATTTTCCTTGATGGAATTATTATTTATTCTAAGAATGAGGAAGAGCATGAAGAACATTTAAGATTGACATTGCAATTGCTCAGAGAGCATCAACTATATGCAAAGCTGATCAAGTGTGATTTCTATAGAGATAGAATTCAGTATTTGGGTCACATTATCTCAGAAGAGGGTATATATGTGGATCCTGAAAAGATTGAAGCCATTATGAATTGGACTACTCCAAGAAATGTGACAGATGTAAGATATTTTATGGGACTTGCAGGATACTACCAGAGATTCATTGAAGGATTCTCCAAAGTTACACATGCCATCACTTCTTTGCAAATGAAGGGGATAAAGTTTGAATGGACATCGAGGTGTGAAGAAATATTCTAGTAGTTGAAGAATCTTCTCACCAGTGCACCAATATTGAAAGTTGCAGAACCAGAGAAAGATTTTGTGGTGTGTACCGATGCATGCAGACAAGGGCTTAGAGGAGTCCTTATGCAAGGAAACCACGTGATATGTTACGAGTCAAGAAATCTGAAGGATCATGAGAAAAACTATGCCGCTCATGATCTAGAACTTGTAGCCATAGTACATGCTCTTAAGACGTGGAGACACTACTTGATGGGAAGAATATTTGAGCTAAGGACATACCATTGTGTTCTGAAGTATTTGTTTGATCAGCCTACTCTAAATGCTAGAAAAGCTAGATGGCTGGAGTTTTTATGTGAGTTTAATTTTGAAATCAAGCACATAAAGGGAAAAGAGAATAAGGTAGTTGATGCGCTCAACATAAAGGTCCAGGAAATGCATGTGGCATCTCTTAGTATTTGTGAATCAGATTTGAGGCAACCGATTATTAATCATACTATTGGAGATGAATTGTATGAGCAGATAAAAGACAAATTGTAGTAGTAAGGTATTGAGAGAAGGTATGAGGGATATAAGTTGGAAGAAGATGAAATTCTTACTTATAAAGGTAGAATTTATATTCCAAATGCAGCATAGTTGAGGAGAGTTGTTATGGATGAAATCCATCAAGCTCCATATTTTGGTCACCCAGGATATCAAAAGACAATTGCTACAGCCAGAAAGCAGTACTTTTGGCCAGGAATGAAAAAGGACATGGATGAATATATTTCAAGGTGCATTAAATGTCAGTAGGTAAAGGTTGAGCATCAACACCCTGCAGGTTTGTTGCAGCCTTTGCCAGCTCCAGAATGGAAATGGGAAGTTATTTCCATGATTTTTATTATAGGATTGCCAATGACTTGGAGACAACATGATTCCATAATGGTTGTGGTGGAAAATTTGACAAAGGAAACACATTTTATACCAGTTAAGTCTATGCATAAGACTGATGACATTGCAAAGATATTCATGAAGGAGATTTTCAAATTGCATGGATTTCCTAAGGAAATCACTAGTACAAAATGAGAAATTAGTGACTAAAAAAATGACTAAAATGAGGCTATAAACAACTATTTTTGAGTCAATGACTAATAGTATCTAATTTACACTATCTTATAGTTAGTTGTATTTCACTTAGTCATTAATAGATTGAGTTATTAGTCAATGATTTAGTCAATGATAGACAATGATTTAGTCATTGATAGTCAATGATTTAGTCATTGATTTAGTCATGAATTTAGTCATGGACTTAGTCATTGATTTAGTCACTGATTGCAACATTTAATGACCAAATATACGACTAAATAAACTACTAGATGATAACATATTAATGACTAAGCTAAATACGACTAAGATACGTCAAATTAGCTACTAATAGTCATATATATGCGAATTTAGTCATTTTTGTAGTCACAAATTTATGATAGGGCATAGAGGAACCGAGCCACCCACCTCCTGCCTATAATTAGGTAGGCGCTCTACCATTGAGCTAGCACCCTTTAAGAAGTTGTTAATTCTTGACAATGATTATATTCATACAAATTTATGATAAATATAGAAGCTAACCTATCAATATTTGAATTAGCATGACTATATTTCAAAATTGCATGAGAAATTTCCAAAAGTAAAGCTAATACAGTGTGCTCACATCCAAAATGACTAATGAAAAAAATGGATAAAACTTTCAACCCAAACTATAAGAGCTTATGAGACTTACTCACAGAGGCTAGCAGTATCTGTATACACTTTCATAGCTTGGGTTGTTTCTCCATGCTTTCCATTGTTAGAATTGCAAGGCTCCAATAATGAAGCACCATGAAGAAATTTTAAAGCCGCTTGAAAGTAATGACCAGTACTGATTTCAAGGTCGCTACCTCCCATAGTCTGCAACATCTATTGCAGATATGTTAGACTTCTAAGGAAGTTAGAATTTTAAACATTGGATTGGATCAAATCACAAAAATAACTTTAGGCTATGTATAGGTGGAGAAATAAGGATAATTAATGTCAAGCAGACCTTCAATCTGTCTGTAGAGTGTTTCAGATCCTTGACCTCTTTCAGTACAAAAATTCCTGTAGCTTTCCCATGGTCTCTTCTAATAGGACTTGCATCAACTGTTCTGTCGAGATACCTCCCTGTAACTCCATTAGATGCGCAGTTCGACAGATTACTAATAGTCATCAGGGCCAATAAATATCTTCAACTATGTACATCCCCTAAGTAATTAAATGATTTCTTTCAACTTATATACTTCTATAATAACCGTGCTTTTTAGGTAAATTCCAACAACAATACAGGGGAATGAACCCTCAATTACCCCCAATAAAACTAGGACATTGCAACAAGAAAAACTAAAACAAGGAGATGAATCTTCAATTACCCCAAATAAAACTTGGACATTGCAACAGGAAACACTAAAATAACATCAAAGGATTTTTATGTACTCAAGAATAAAGAACCCCATCAAACAAATTTTTTCTGTAGAATTTACCTCATCTTCAAAAACATATCCATCAGGTACAAAAATACCATCATTGTCATCATCTTCCTCATATTTAAACTTATATGTGACAACCTCATTCTTTTGTTCCTCATCATCCTTGTCATAGTTAGGAAGGATTTCCCCAGGATCTTCCTGAAATTTTTAACAAAGTAAGAAAGTTAATAAAAATACTACAAATACTCTTACCAAAGAGATTTAGTGATGACTACCTCTTCCCATTCTTAATCACTATCATTCTCATAGTCCAAAGAAGAGTCCTTCCTGAAAGGATTTTGAGGCCCAATGCCATCATTGCATAAAAAACAAAGAGTCTGAAACAAAACTTTCCCTATTGTCTACTGCAATATTAAGAATCCATGAGCTTCAAGGTGTTTTAGATGTTCCTCATCATGGGCTATCAAAATTAAAACACAACTTGTTTCTTTGATAATTAATAAACTTAAAATTATTCAAATACATTCACCTTTTCTTTGAGAAGGTTCCATAATAAGCAGGTCTATGGCTATGATCAAACTGCTAAAGCTTTCTTCTATTATTGTGAATCCTATTTTCTCTATGTACAATGGTATTCCCATTATTGCAATGGAAACTGTCACTCAAAACTCCTTCTCAGTCATTTACAAGGCTCTTTGACATGAACTCATGATCTTCAACCTCACTATACGTCCGTTTTTTGTTTGTAGAGGATTGCAATTTTGGTAGTGCTACAACTTCAGTAGATGCCCCCTGCAACCAAAGTTCATTGAACAATGCAACTTTGGTTTTATGCCAAATATCCCAACTTAGATGTCTTTGTGCAGAAGTGTGCCAATTAAGATGGCACCAAGATACCAGGTGTGACCTAAGTACATCGCAAAATCAAATCGATTCAACTCAAAGTATTAGAATCTAGAAAGAACACGACATATTCATGCCAACTTTAGACATTTATAAAAATCTATAACATCAACCTTAGAATATCCCCTATCTCCGTCTTTGTTGCTTTCAATAATATTTTATCCATTGACAACATAACACCACTGCAAATCTGTGCATTTTCCTGCAAAGATTTATAAGTTGTTTCATTCAATACAGTGGGAATTGTTTGAGTGTTAGGTGCGTATTTTTTAAGAAATCGGTCCATCAGTGTGGCCTATTTTTGTATTGCAAGTTTCTTTTTCATCTCAGCTTCTTCCTTTTCACATCGCTTCTGTTCTTTTTCTGCCTCCTCTTGCTGCCATTTCTTTTCCTTCTCCTGGTTCAAGGCAACTAAAGATGTTAACAACTGTATATGGTGCCATTATGGAATACAGAGTATAAGTGTTTCCCTATTGGAATGATGTAAATATTAAATTGGAAAAAGAGGTTTCCTGCTTGAATTTGAAAGTTTAACTGTAATGTTAAGACAAGTATATTCCACATATACTACAGAAGTAGAAGACATAAAATTTTGATAAATAACTTGATGAAATGGAATCAATAGAAAACACGATAAACTCAATATAGGGTAACATGTCCTCATAGTTATAATAATCTAACAAAGAAAGTTGATATTGCCAACTTCTCACTTTCACAATTGCATCAACAATTGGATTAATAAATCATGCAAATGTGTTTCAATGAGCAATCAAATAAAGTGATCTAGCCTTGGAATATTACTTGAATGATGGCTTCCTTCTGAGCACAAGCTTGTTCCTTTTACTACAAAGGTAATAAAAAATGTTAGTAAAAACTCCAAACCATGGCTTTTAAAACTTGCATTCTTCCATAACATTCCAACTAACCTGTTGAACCTTGTCCCTTCTCAGCTCCCACTCCAACCATTTTTGTTCCATCTCACTCTTCCATTCATTTCTTTCTTTCTCCTTTAGCTTGGATTGCTTGACCATTCTACATGAAAAGAAGAGATTTTGGCAACATTGAATATCTTCTACAATCAATACATATCCAAAAGGATAAATCTAATAGCATCCAATTGAATCGACTTGCAAATTGATCCAATGCATAAATATGCGATTGAGAATCTTACATCTGTGCATTATTTTTCTGAAGCAAGTCTGCAACTGTATCACGAATACTCATCTCATCATCAGCTTTAGCAAGCAATTGTTTAGCTTTGGATACATCTATTTTCCCACTTCCTTCTGATTCCGGTGATGATAGTGCTGATAGCATTGCTGTTTGTATACAGGAAAACAATATATATATATATATATAGTTAGTTAGTTAGCTTTTCAATACTGTATGTAAGAACACCAAAGCTCAGAACAGACTGGCAATAATTTGGGCTCTTCTTCATTGCAGTGGTCCAGCCTATTGACCTAAGGAATTTCGGGACACGGGAGAAGGTAATCCAACTTGATTTTCAATTTGTATTTTTTTTTTAGGAACATTTGAGCCCTTGGGTATCCAATATTTTGAGACTGCATTTCCTCATTGCTCTGGGTGGAAACCCTCCTAACTTCACAAAGTTAATGTGAGACTATCTCTACTACAATGGATGGTCATAGGAATATAAGTCATATTTCATGTAAAATAGCAAAACAATGCATGGTAATAAGAAGGATGGTGCACAATACTGAAGATATTCAAGTAGTAGTATCCCATTTCAACAATAGATTGTTTTCACAATTACAATTTCAACTGGTTTGAAATTTAGTGCTGGAATTCAAAGTGGCAATACAAGGTGAACAAATTAAGATAATTGTTGCAGTTTTAGACTTATACAAATGTTCAAATTCAAAGACTTCTCCCCATCAAGACTCAGTCAGCTCCACAAAGGAAGTGGCTATGGAGGAAGACATAGTCCAATAGAGACATGGAGATATGGAAAATGAAGAAACAACTCCAGTTTTCGAAGCAGAGGATCAGCTGAAGCCCACATTGGGAAATATTTTCACTGAAACATTAGGGTTTTATATATTATTACTCGATAATAGTATTAGGGAAGTTATATTGAAGTAAGGCATTCAGTTTTGTGAAGAAAAATGTAAGGGTAATGCTTGTTGTAGACAGAGATCTGTCAATTTTCATATATTTTATTTTCTCGTGACTTAATTCCTAGAGTTAGAACACATTTCGCACATGGGATATTCTTATAAATTTATTTTAGTGATCAGTCATGCCCATACGACTATAGAATTTAATATTATTTTTTCAGCAGGTTTCTCATGCTTGCATGTGACATGCAATATTTGGCACATGCATTGGAAGGTGAGAGCTTAACACGGGTACCTCCAGATTTCAGAGACTTTTGTTTCTGGTAAACCTTGTATTTATTATTTTTAGAAAGTTCATATTTTTAGACACTGATCATGTTTGTAGATACACATTATGGAGAAGTGAGAGTTTCAAAAGGGTACTCTCATTTTCTAAGATTTGATTTTTAGGAAAGTTCCTAGTTTTAGAAAGTTCATATTTTTGGATACTAGTCATGTTTCCTGATACCAATTATGGCAAAGATGTGGAGTATAAGGCAACATTCAGTGCATCGATATAGTTCACAAGGATTTTCAGTGATCTAAACCTACAACAAGTTCAGGCCATGCCTCTCTCTTCTGATAATCAGTAGTGTATAGAACTCAAAAAAATAGTGTTTCTTGCAAGAACCATGGACATTAAGATTCATGACTACTACATTAGAGAGCATGCATAGACAAAGGGGATATAATTGATCTATTGTAGATGTCAAGATCAGAAAAAATATATTTTCACTAATCCAATGATCAAGGATAAATTTCAAAGGTTTAGATCCTTAGAATAAAAAAAAACAAAATGGCTTTTGTATACTAGTTGTCATGCCAGTGGCACATCAACATCTAGCTAACACAATAGTTATGCTTAGTGTCATAGAAAACAAAATGGCTTATGTATACTACTTAACATATTAGTTATGGCACATCAACATATAACATACTTTATGATAGAAAATTGTTTGATTAGAATTAGCATGTAATTTCAACGAAATAAGGCATGAACATGACTTGCATGAACTACAAATAGTCAGGATTTTTATACGTGCAGACTAAATAGAAGCATATGGATAGAAATTAATTAGAACTATATAAAATCCAATTATATAGAGTTTATGAAATGATACTGTAAAAAAATGAGACATTCCAATCTACAAAACATTCACGAAGTGTGCTCTTTTTTACATCTATTGCTGCTTTATTTTTTGCAGGCATGTCTTAAATGCAGTAATGAAAATTTTTAGTCCATCCAATGTTTAGCTACAATAATTAGTTACTCCACATATTGAGGTATTAAGTAGAACTTGTAATGCACTGGGAAAATAAAATAGCAGAGAAAAATAATTCCAAATTCCCAATCAAGTAGACTCACCAATGAAGCTTTTCTTGGCGATGCACTGCCATCATCTGATATGTGAACCTGTTCATTGTTTCTCTCTTCTATCTGAACTAAATATTTTCCATCCTTGTCAATTTCCTTGATGGAAACCAACCACCTTCGCAGTTCTTGGACCCTCTCCATTCCCCTGACAGATAGAGCAACTTCTTCCAATCTTCTCGCAATAAGTTTAAAGCTATTCAGGATTCTTACAAATTCCAAAAACATAAACATGTCCACTAATGAGATTGACATAGATAATAGATAATAATATGGAATAAAAAACAATGATATAAAACACACAACAAAATGTGTACAACCTTTGTATTTCTCTTACCAAGGGCCTGTGATAACTATGGATACTTCATCACGATGAATGAAGAGAGAAGATGAATATGAGAGTTCTGATTTAGATAAGGATCAATTTCCTTTGGTGAATAGTGGGACTTTGGCAGCTGACTTACAAATGGTAGTTGTAGATCCATCACTAGAAGAAAAGGGAAAGGCGAAAAAGGTTTTATTTATTATTACTTGATAATAGTATTAGGGAAGTTATATTGAAGTAAGGCACTCAGTTTTGTGAAGAAAAATGTAAGGGTAATGCTCGTTGTAGATAGACATCTCTCAATTTTCATATATTTTAATTTCTCATGACTACACTCCATGGATACATGTAGTAACTGATTTTACAGTGCATCTGCAGTGGTTCTTTCTTTGGTCGTTCTGAAATAGTGGTTGCAAGAAGAGTTATTGTAGAAACACGTGTAAGGAATGATGCTAATTGTATTGCAGCAAAAGTTTCCAACTTGGACCCAAAAGTATTTTCCAGAACTCTTCTTGATATTGTTTATTAACATTTAGAAATATATTTAAATGTTTCTTTTGCTTATTTGCATTTATAAATATATTTTTATATGTTACTTTTTAGGTTTTATTTCATGTTACTTTTAATGGCTTTCCATTGATTTTTTGCATGTTGGTTTTAGAGGGTATCTGAACCTGAATTAGATACAAAATCTGAAGACAAAGATCCAACTCCATGCAAGGTTGTTGATGAGGTATGCATGAAAACTAGAATGCAATGGAAACAATTAGAATTTGGTATGCTATTGGGTCAAACTAGTTTTCAAAGTAGCCATTCTTTATGTGATAATACACGAAAAGAGCATCTTTAAAGTTTGTCCTATATTTCTCTCATTCCCGGAGTTACAATTATTGTATGGTTTCTTGAAAAGTGTCTTTTTTCATAATCTATTTGTCTCTATTTACAAGTTCTCATTTACAGACCAAGACAAAAGCACAACAATTAAAAGCAATAAGGGACTATTCCTTCCTCTTTTGTTACAATGCTGAAATTCCTATACCTGATAAAGGGTCCACGTCTGGTCCTAAATCTGCTACCAAATCCATACTAGGTAAGGCCAATTTTGTAATTATTGAGATAACCCCATTGTTTTTAGCTCAAACATTTTTTATGAATAATTGAAATCATTTATTTTTATAGGTAATGTTCAACAAAAAAAAACAATCGGGAAAAATTCTATGGGGGCAATAAAGAAATATGCAACATCTAGTAAGCTAGTACCTTCTTCCAAGGAAACTAAAGGCATGGTAAAACCTTCTAGAAAAATTTATACCAAGGCTAGTTCAAATACAATATCTCCACGTTCTAGTCTAAATGGATCATCTAATCCAAAGAATCAAGCAGGTAAACCGGGATCTAGATTGGGGGGTTCTGTTATTCAAGCTAATGGTTCCTTATGTAACCAAGGGAGCCATTAGAGGAAATTTGGGGTCTAAAATGGGCCTTATAAGAAAATGCGCCAGCAATAAGTTCTTGTGAGTTGAAATTCAAGAACCAATAGAATTCCAAAAAAATGACTCAACCATAATGGTTGAATTGACATATTTGTCATAAAAAAAACTACTTTTTTTATTTGTAGTTTCGACATATCTCCCTGTTTTTTTACTCAAATTTTGATTGAGAGAGCTTGCTAGATGTGGAATTTGATTCTGCATCTAATGAGTACCCACATTGCATACTTTTTACAGACCCATGCTACCCCAAAAACAAGAAATACCTAAAAAAATGTGATGATGACATCATCATCATGTTTTTTCAGGTATTTCTTCTTTTTGGGGTAGCGGTGTCCGTCAAAAGTATGAATTATGGGTACTTGTTGGATGTGGAATCAAATTTCGCATCCAACGAGCTCTCCTGATCAAAATTCGAGTAAACACACAGGGAGATATGTCGAAAATATGAACACAAAAAGTAGTTTTTTTTTTTTCCTGTTTTTATCCAAAATTAATAAATATTATTTTATTATTTTCCTTAGGAGGCCCATTTTATACCTCAAAAATATTCTAATGAATTGTGCAAAGGCTGTAACTCCAAGGAGTAATGTTGTAAAGGGTGTAAACTCAGATATTGTTAAGAGAAAGGAACCTTTAGTAAATGGTAGCAAACTTGGGAAGGCTCGAAAACGTTTATCAAACTCCCAACCTATGAATATGCAGAAGACAATCCCTATTAAGGCTCCATCGCAAAAATTTCAAGTAGAGCATAGAAATCCTACAATGATGGAAAAGTCGTTGTCCAAACCAGCACAAAAATTGGGAACAAAAGTCCCACCAAAACCAGCACCAAGACCACCACCAAAACTGCTACCTAAGTCTCAGGTTTGATCTATTATATCTCTGTTTTGAAGTTCTTTATTTGTGCATTCTGATCTTAGTTCAATGTCATCTTGTTATCACATTTTTAATTGAGATCTCCTTTTCTTATTTCATCTTAAAGGTAAATACTACAAAGGCTCCTCTATCTTCTGAGTCATGTTATGACCGACCCAAGAAGAGGAGGCCTTTAGATGATGACTATGATGATCTAGAAGATGAGGGAAATGTTAGTAGCCTCATCAGACAGATGTTTGGGTAATGTCTCTTTTACTTTTTTTCCTTGTGAAATACTATTAACATGATTGAAATTTGGCCCTTGAGATTTTGTTACTATGGTTTTATTATAATTTCTTCTTAGACTTTATTGATCCTAATAATTGCTTAATGCTTTTAGGTATAATAAAAATAAATATAAGCATATGGGTGATGATAATGACCATGACATGTAAGTTGGGTTTAGTACTATACAGGATGAAGAGAGGAGGAGGCAATGTTTAGTTCTCTCCTTTGTCAAGTAGATAAGTTTCTTGTTTTATTTCTTCGGTCATTGAAGATGCACTTGAACATTGTGCTTATTGTTTTTTGCATGGTTGTATATGCAGTGAAAAAATTGCTAGGGAATAAGATGAAAGGTATTTGGCTCTAATTGAGGCAGAGGAAAGGGCTCAGAGGGAGAGAACACTGAAGAGACGAAAATTCTAGAGAAAATAGTCATTGGGTAACATAAAATGGAAGTGACTATTATATGTAGCTGCGAAATGTCTTGGCAACATAAACTGCTGTCAGGGAATTTACTATGGAGGACATGAATCTATTACAGAATATATATTACAGAGGTCATGAATCTATGAAGCATTTGAGATGATCTGATGACAAGAAGATTGCATACATACAAATACCTATCTATGGTCCTTTCAATGAGATATATTAAGAATGCTGGCTCATCTGTCTTGATACGGTGACGACCTAGATTTACTGTATAATTGACCTTTTTCGTAAAAGGAAAGGAAACGTCATCTAGTACTGTTTCTTAAATAATGGATTATGGATCCTATGTTTGTAATTGCATAGTATTTTCATTGTTAACTAGTCATTTGTCTAGTTGATTTATCTACCATTGCAAACACCTCCTTCATATTTAAGGTTGAGACAATTCTTGTGCAATTTTGAGGTAATACTATTTATTAGTGTTGGCTATGGAGCAATGGAGGTTGTATTTGGAGTGTAATTACAACACCAACACGTAGGACCTGTTGATTTGAAAGTGTGAAGAACACTGTAATTACTTCCATGTAATTATGTTACATGTCCAAAATATGATTTGTACAACAAACTTGTTTGAAGATAATGATTCAATTTTAAGGCTCAATGTACACCAGGGCCATGCCTTTCTTTGCCAACATAATTTTATATTCTAATATGTTTCTTTAGTTAAAACATTGATTTTGCAATGATGTCACATCACCTACAGAACTGAAATAGTTCTATTTTGGGATAATCATGAAAACGTAAAATAGAAAAAATAATCTAATATATTGCTTCCAAAAAAATGAGTAAGATAGAACAACACTTGATTTTATATCTAGAGGAAAAATAATAGTTTATATATGTGGAGATCAATGAAGCTAATTGATTACATTGCACAAAAATAGGTAGCAAGACTTGGGTCTATTAAGTGTGTTGTCCGTTTAGTAACTAAACTTTGTCATCAATCAAGATCTGTGATCAGAAAGTTTTCAACCTTTAAAATCCAAGCATATATATTGGCTTATACCTCAGGAGCATTTATAAATTGAATATGATAGAACCCCTTTTAATTTTTCAGCCATATGATCCTTAGTGTATAATCTAATATTAGAAATATCTAAAGATAACTCAGTGAATGAGACAGTACCTGAACTACATCTTGACCTTTTATAACATGCCCAAAGACATTAAGCTTATCGTTTAAATATGGAATGGGTGCTATTGTTATGAAAAGATGAAATCCATCTCCTTGATCCTCTAATTTGGAGGTCCCCAGCATGAATGATTCATGCTTTGGACTGATTAAAATCCCAAGACAATCAAATAAAATTATTAGCTATCTTAAAAGAAGAAAATGCTATACAACTAGTAGCTAAATAAAATTCAATGAAAACCATAAAATAACAAGCTTACAGAAAATGAACAATTTTTTAGCTCAATCCACTTATGACTAAAAAATCGTAGCTAACAAAGAAACCTCTTTGTCAGACTTAGATGGGAAGCTTAATTTGTTAATAAACAAGAACTGTGATGCCTTACTAAATAAAGAGTATCTTACTAGCCACCAATTGACATAGAAATATAATAGCCTTATAAATAACTACCCATATTACTTCTAATAGACAAAAAAAGACAAAATAATATGCAAAACAGCAGTTAAGTACACCATTAAGACCTTCCTATCGAGATATACAGATTTACATCATGGCTTGCAGTGATTTTCTGTGACAAGTTATAACAAGTGGGAAACAAAATTTCCCATGCCCAACTTACTACAATAAAAGACAATACAATGTGACACCAAATTCAACAATTAATTTAAAAATTTCTGATAATACAAATCTGAACTTAGGTTGAACATTGAGCTAACCACCAACAGTCTAGTCTTCCCTGGTTCCTACCAACTTTGGATCCCAAACTTGAATTACAAAGTGTTTAATGACACGATAAAAGGATAATCCATTGAAGCAACCATGTTCACTGCATGGCAGAAGACATACTTAGATAGTGATAAAAATCATACCTTCTCACTAAAAAAGAAATAATGCCAACCCTAAATGCTTCCAATCAAAATTTTATAAACAAATAAATCAAGTTGTAGATATGTCTATCCTCCATGGTTTATTTTCTGGTATACTTATCTAAAATAAAACAACCAGAGGTAAATAACAAAGAGTATAGATTACAAAGGCACCATATAAAAATACTATGTTATCTTCTGCGCTGGTTAACCCCATTGAATTTTAACAACCAAAATATGTAAATACATAACCAAGAACAATTTTGTAGAAGCTGAAAAACAACTGAAATAAAGGTACCATAACTGGAAATGTTAATCTTGTCAGGTAAAGGAAAAAGGGATTATAAAGCATGCTATTTTTGTAAGAAAAATGAGACTTTTATTACACTAAAGAATACATAGTGCATCACAGAAAACAAGGCAACATACACCTTCCCTTTCATAACCAAGCAAGAACGAAAATAATTCCTGGCTGAGCTACACAATAATAATGCACAATGTACTTCCCAAGCAACATGATATTCGCACAAGCTTGACTAGCCAAGTCATCTAAATACCTATGAAATTGCATGCTACATGCTTCTTCTACCGAGCCTGCAAATGTCAGATTACAACTCACCTTCCAAGGAAAGGGTGAGAAATTAACTCAATAACATACATACGAAACCTGCAAATTGCCAATATAAGGCCAGTGCAAACCTCCCAAGCTACTGTAAGAACATGGTTACCTAGTAAGCATGGATTTTCATTTTATCCCTTAACTTTAGCATCTCAAAATGAAAATCAAAACCAATTTCCTACAAAAATAGGAATCGCCACAGAAGACTCTTGCTCAACAAAGAGGTCTACAAAGGATATCGTGGAACCATTGATCAGTGGTAAATCCAAAAACTACCTAGCAAACTTGCAATCCCAAATATATTCTTCCAATCCTCTTGTTTGCCACACTCTACTCATACACCATCTAAGAAGCTGTGTTTTAACTTATAGCTAATCTACACTGGATGAGGAGGATAGCAGGTTATAGAGCTTGGTTACAGAGTGAGAGCATAAATAATTATTCTCCTTGGTGGTTTAATATAGGGAATGGTTATATTATAATATTCACAAACATCAACGAATGAATTTCTAATATAGTTGCAATTAGGGGCAAAGCAAAAAAGTTTCCATGTCTTCCTACAAGAAGATGAATAAAACTGAATTGTCCGTAGATAAAGAACAAATAGGCATTGGGAATTGACAAGAAACCAGCCATATAGAGATGATAGATCCTTATGACAAGACCATTCTACATGAAATTTTAACCAAAAGTGATGTTTGGTACCAAAAGGTTCTTATACTATTGGGCTCTGAATGTTGGGATGAAGGATTCTTTAATTTTCTTCTAGCGGTTTTATATTTTTTTACTTGTGCTGCATTTGACTATAGATGGAAATCAAAAAATATGTTTATAATAGAAATGGTGATAACTTACAAAGGTATATGTTTCCCTGCCATAAATCAACTCTACCTTCATGCAAAACTCCCTTGTTGTCTACCAATTTGGATGGATAATAGATAAATTATGTTGCAGGTGTTGCATGTTGAAATGAATTGATATAATGGAAAGTGATGCAATTAAGCAAATGGATTAAGCTATCAAAGAAAAGGAATATCTTTCCAATAAGTTTGATCAAATTTCAAAGTAGAAGGACGAGCTTGAGAGAGAAAATGAAATTATTAAGGGAATTTTCCCGAGAAACTGCAGGCAAGGTCAATGGTTTGGAACTTAGATTATCTGATGATTTTGAGAAATGCTTATTTTTTGAGCAAGCAACTTGCATTTCTAAAGATCATGAATTACTCAAGAGAATAATGAAGATTCTTAATGATTAAAGACTCAAAACTTACAGGATTCGCAAACAACATAATCTGTTTTAGATCACCCCAAATCATCTTGCGAAGACCAAAATGAGTTTTCAAATAATCTCGATGAATATTTGGAAATCAATGGGCATCTGCAGGCCTCCTTAGCTGGGGCAAGGGCTGTGTTGGAGCTTGCTGAGTCAACAGACGCAATGTTTAGGGATTATGAGCAAAATAACAAGAGGGAAAGAAAGAGTTAGAGAATAGTGTTATAAGTTTAACAGAAAAGAATAGGAACAATATTAAATTTCTTAGGAGTTCTTTAGTAGATAAGGAGGCAGCCAAGAAGGACATGTTTAAATCAAAAGGAGGTGGTGACCAGAGGAAAGCTGTAATTTTCCAGATAGAGGAGAAAGGGTTGTAAAAAGTTGGATTTGGATTTAGGGTTGGGTCATTTTTCCAAGGGGATCCTGAAGGTGTGGTTGTCAATGGAAGAGGGACAACAGAAAGTGGACGAGGAGCACCAGAGAATGAAGGAGAAGAGGAGGTTTTCAGCCTGTCCTTTTCTATCGAAAATATAATAAAATCAACATGACTTGAAATAACATAATTGCGACATTCTTTGGAAAAAGAAGCATAGTATGACACTGGTTTTTGCTTGAAAAATAATCACCTTGAAAGTATTACCATTTATTGAACAAATTTAAAATATTTTCATACATCAAAGATCAATTTCATAACATTGAAGGCTTGATGAAAAACCCCAGTGCTATGAGTAAATTAGTGTGAAATGCAGGTACCTTTACTTAATGAGAGATCAATTATTTGATTAAAAACTTCTCAGTACCTAAGTCCACCAAACATTGTTGGATTTGAAGCTAAGAGAAACTGTAGAGAGGATCCTTCCGATCTACCAAGGAGCCCACGTAAAAAAAAAAAATTGGTCAATTTTCGCACTGGGTTGCACAAATATATTTGTTCCTCCCCATCAACCATCATTGCCCACCTGTTGTTTTCTACCAGCTAATAAAATGTATTTCATTATGGCCTGCCTATATCATAGACTTCACACCATTCTGCAGTGCCTTGGCCTTTATTTAACCTCCACATGTGCATACAGCCAGGTTTTTGTCCCTTTTGTATTAACACCACTCGCCCATGGCATCCACTTAAATAAATGGATGTTGGGTCATAGCAGACTTTTGTGCAATCCTTTGGCAGTGTAATTTCTATCCAACTTCTCTTTGCAATAGTGAATGCTACCATGAAATCGATGGCATTCCATTTGATCACCTTGTAAATTTTTCCTTTGGAATAGAGACATTTTCCATGAGGTTGAATGAAGTGGGGAACATTCATGGAAACCTTGGTCCAAACATTGGACTCTGAATCATAAATTTTCAGCACCATTTAATTCTTAGTTCATTGTTGAAACTCATCGGCATTATTTTTCACCCAGTGGGATAGTACAACACCTTGAGGTAGAATCGAAGATCATTGCAATGAAATCCCATCCTGGGTAAACATGGGAAGGGCCAGGGAGTCGTCTCCAGGTTCTTGTAGTAGGATTGACTATGGAAAGATATAACCTATCTCCCCATCTATGAGAGCATCAGATGCTCTGGCATGCCTCCATAAGGATTTGGTCATTGGGAAAATGGGATTTGTAAATGTTGAACCACTATCTCCCAATTCTATGACCCACATTTTCGGATCTTGGGAGCAACGACCAAGTCGAATAAAAAAATCCAGAGATGGAATTGACTGAAAAATATGGATAGATTCTTTACTAAGTCATCTCCCACAGATAACATAGAATTCCATATTTTGCAAACAATCCTCATTCTTGCAATATCCGAAACTGGAAGCTTAGCTAAAATCGAACACAACAACCCATTGGCCAGCGATTCCCTGTGATCAACTTCTGTTTCCATCTCGCAATCAACATTTTGTGCTCTCAAATCTCCTCACCTCTCAACCATATGAACTAGTTGGCTGTATTTCTTTATAATAAGTGATAAATTTGACCATTTAAGATGCATTTTTGGCCGGTTGTCTATCTCTTGTCTGTGTGTCCGTATTTGGATGTGGTATGTCTCTTGTGTTTTATGTGTTAGGGGATCAATCTTTGAAGGGTAGGGTCCCATTTCACTTTGAAGGGTTGTGAGAAATTAAACCCTTCAATGTTGACATGTAAAAATAAATCATTTTTTTCATTTGAAACTATAAGTGTATAACAAAATTTTATTATTTATTAAAAACAATGTATAGAAAAGAAATGACAATAAGAAGAAATCCTGAGTGATTCAACATTAACATAGAATTAGTGATGTAAACCATGTAATCTCTAGGTCATTGGAGCATAAAGTTTATTGAACTTAGATAAGGGACAATTCTGTCAGGCTGGTGAAATACTAGGTTGTTAGGTCATTGATAAAATAAGGCATTGGAATTTGGAAGGACCTTTGAATGAAGGATTGATTCAACTTAATGGTGGCTCTATTGGTCAAGTGTGATTGGAACTACCTAAAAGAAAAACCCCATAATGTAATACCTAATTCTTTCATGGAGAAACTTTTTTATTGACCCTAAATTCAGTAGTTATTTTTAGAATTGAATCATGTCCTCCCCACATGCTTAAATCAAAGTGATCAAACAAAGGCCCTAATTTTAGGTGGATTATGGATAGAGCCTCCAATGTATATTGAGTTTATACCCCAATTCAAAGTGATAAAAAAAAATCCCCAATTTTAGGTAGATTATGGATAGTCCCTCCAATCTATATCAAGTTTATTAGCCCTATCGAAAAGGTTAAGTATTTATTAGTCCAATACAAGGAAGAACTTTAAATTCTCCAACAAATATCACTACAAGTTGGGTGTCTAGTTTCTACCAAAGTCAACAAGGAAGATGAATCATAAACACACATTTGGGAGGTTTGCGACAATGAGGATGTTGAAATCATGTTCTTTTCTAGATCATTGCACTCCCAGTCCCTCATTCATGAAATTCCGTCAAGGGATTCCCTTGTTTAGATATATTGGTAGACAATTTGTACTTCTTGTTTCCGTTATTAGAAGGATGACAGGAAAATTAAGGGGTCAGAGTCTACAACATTTACAGTATCAGTTGTTAAATATTTTATCCTTTCAACTATTGGATTTCATTAAGGAAATTGGAACAATTCAAACACTTATATTCAAATATTGTTCTTTCTTTCAACCTAATGTTTATATTTCACGACAGATAAATAACATTGACAGATTTGGAACTCAAATACAAGGCTCTTTCTTCTTGCTCCTCCACCCAAACGAAGTTGTGGTCCTAGAATATGAAAATTTTACATTATTTTGGTTCTTATTTCATTTAAATATTGTTTTTTTAAGGTTACATCAACTGAGTATTCGAGACTTAGTCTGGCAGAAACACAATCACATAATACATTACAAATTTCAAACAACATTTTGGATGGAGAAATTTTAAACCCTTATATTTATAGAACCAGAAGGAACTCCAATAAGAAACACATTTAACTTTTATCCACATATAAAATGTTACACAAGTGTAAAATGATATAAATACCTGTAAATTCACGACAACCAAGTTGATAGCTTAGCTCTGCATAATCTTTTGGAGGAAATAGAAATTTGGGAGACACTGAAGCATAGAATTGGAGAGTTGAGAGTCTGATTTTCATCCTTCAACTGTCCTATGCTCGTAAACGCAAAATAATGTTTTTTTTCATAGAATTCACCAATCTCTTTAATTTCATGGAAGCTCAATCCAGCCTACCCAATGTTCTACCTTTTCTTCTCTTGCTCCTACTTGTAAAAATGGTGAACCTTTGAGTTTCCCATCGCAGAAGACAACGAGGAATTAAAGTGTTCAATAGTTTCCTTCTACAGAAAGATGATTAGAAGCAACACCATCTCAATTCCACAATATCTCGATGCTCCTGAGTTGGTTTACCTTTCCCGAGGTAGGCGAATGCATGTTTGTGTATTTCACATGATTACAACAAAAAGCATTTTATAATTGATTCTACATAACATAGATATATCTGTGTAGGTGAGATAAAACTAGGTATTTTTTCCCAAGGTTTCCAGAGACTTTCAAATATCACTCTTCATTATGGGGGCACTTAGGGCGTAGATTAGAGATCCCAAAGGAGGAAGAAGAAGCAGAAGAAGAGGACTCAAGTCAAAAGGTGAGGTGAGTGAGGAGGGGAGACGTAATAACGATATTTGCAGGAGAAACCCACTGGTGCTATAATGATGGGAATGAGCCTCTCTAAATCGTAGCCATTGTAGACATAGAAAACCCTCATAAGAAACTCAGGTGCAAGAGTTACCGTGTAAGCATACCGACAAATTAAGTAATGATAATACTTAGTTAGGTATATGAAAAATTCTTTTGTTTCTTTCAGAGATGACCACATGCATATTGTACAACCATTCTCTCTCGTTGGCCCTCCATTCTCGTTACCTTTGTCTCCACAGCCTAACCCACTTCCTCCGATGATATAGGTAGACTAAGCAGCGTAGGTGGACCGTGGGAGACTGAGAATGTTGATTCAAATCATTATGACCCTAGTAAATGAACGGAAATTGGAATAAATCATAGAATCCTGGACTAACTAGTATAGGATATGATTCATGAGCACAAACAAAGGGCGGTGTGCTGCTAGCTTTCTACCAAATATCCTTCATCCTAGTCTTGTGGTGGTCATAATAGAAATGTATAGCACTAGGTGAAACCCTGGTCTGGAAACTTACATACCCATTACACCAGGTTAGGTTCAAATCTAGCAAAGATTTCTCAATGCATTGTAAATTGCAACTTGTAAGTTGTAACCCAAAAAGAAACACCATTAGTATTTCCTTACAGAGCCTTAACAATGGAGGGTTATCAAATCAATTCACCATCCATAGATATGACTCATATGAGTATTTAATTTCACTTCATATACTCAAATACTCAAGTGACTTGTAACTTGTGAGATCATGTGACTCGGTGAACAATAAGATGACAGATAGAAAATCGAGTTGGCAAGTGGCATCATATCATACAAATATTTAATGAAGTTGTTGAGTAAGTAATGCATGCTAATGCCATTAAATTCTTTGAAAGTGAACATCGAATCGTGATTCATAATCCTGACTCACCGGCTTGAACTTGGCACTAGGCAGCCTAGTGGCCCATCGTGGTTCGTGTCGATTGGGACTAAGATCCTCATCCATGATAAGACTATTCAAGGGAACTTGGGAATACTCTGAGTCCTGAATCTCCCATAGTCCATTGAATCCTTGGATAGGGAAATTTTGTAGCTGCCCTTCTATTGCAAATTTACCGAGGCTTACTCAATTTCATTATTGAAGTGCTAGAAATGAAAGTAATTTTTTTTTGCATGGTAAAATTCCTTGTGTCCTTCTATGATGTTTAAAATGGAGTTTGAAAGGCTCTGAAGGCTTCAAATTTGAAGCCTATGTTAGAATTTATTGTCTTGTATGTGTGTAGACTTCTAAATTGATAAGGCTAGTACATAGTTTGTGGTTGGATGGGGATGGGGCATGGGACATGGTTAAGGTTAAGAGATAGTTATAAAATCAAAGATAGGTTAGAATTTTTTTTATTCTTTGTATTTTTTTAGTTATTTATGCTTAATTACATGTTATCTTCACATTCTTCCTATTATTCATGTATTGCTAGAGTTATCCAATCACAACCTAACTACCACTTATTTTTTATATTTTTTATATTTATAATTGTTTATTTTGAATTTTGAACCACTACCATAGAATCAATCTCGACAGTACAATTTCCTCATCCTCATCCGTAGATGAAAAAACATAGGCCATAGTCCACCTCAACTCTCAAATAAAAAATTTTATAATTTTTTTTAATAATTATTATTAGATTTAATATAAAATTTAATTAATTTGTGTTTTATATAAATATAATAATTTGTGTTTTAGATAAATTTAAAATTTGTTTTATTATTATATAATATTTGTTTTAATGGTATTTTTTGTTATAGTAGTATATATAATAAACTTGGATTGAGGTCGTTGGCCGAGAAGAGTTGTGCACATAGTGAATCATGTGGGTGGTGACATTAGATGCAAAATTTACCTTGCCAGTGATGCATAAATGAGGTTTAACTTGATAGTGATAAGGAGGGGTCATCACTGCATGACACATATCATATTTTTTGAGGTCACACCTATAAGAGGTTGAGGAATCAAAATATTTACCTAAAACTCTGAGATGGGGTCGAGCCTCTACCTTTACTGTATATGGATATGAGACTAGTTCTGGGTCAACACCCTAGTTTAATTATAATTGAGTCTTTGATTGGTTAAAATATTATTCTTAGTGCTTCCACTGGTTCAATTATTATTGGATGAACTGTTATGACGTTTAAAGGAACTGAGCTTGGTGAAGCTATGTCGAATGGTGCAGCTAGTTCGACAATCACATATCATGATAGTTATAGTGATGTTAGAAAAGCACCTCAGTATGGGACTTGAGACTCTTACATTGAATGATCAACAACTAGCTATGATGCTTCCAGGTATCGATATGGTGCCAGTTCTAGCTATACCTAATTCGTAATTGTAGAAACCTAATTTTCCTTTGGCATGCGCTTAATGGTTTGCTTCAATGGTACAATAGGGATAAAGATAGTCAAGAGAAAATTCATGCAATTGCTTTGTTGGATATCTGAATATTGAGGTACATGGCACCAATATTACTAATAGAAGGTAGACAATTTACAAATTTTACACTTCATTGTCACAATTGCAATTTTCCATGACACAATTAAAAATGACTAACATAAATGACTAATTCATATTCTTCTAGCTAGTCATTTTTTATGACGTGACTAAATTAGTTGTTTATGTTAGTCAGTTTTAACTCTGTCACTTATTATCTAGTCATATTTGTTAACTGGTGACTAAATTAGTCATTAACTTTAGTCGTTTATAGCCGGGTCAATCAAAATTGCTCATATTTAGTAGTAAATCACTTGAAAAACCTATGGTGACTAGAATTTTTAGCCACGTAGTAGCTAATTCCTTATTTTCTACTAGTGTGTGCTTGAGTCTGCATCCCTTTGTCCCTTGGAGCACTTTTGTGTTCTTACCAAGCTTTCCCTTTGCTTGTGAGCTTGCTATCCAGAGATGGAGGATTGAAGTGGTGGAGGCCCAAGTGGGGGACTCAGTTTCTCTGATTCGTAGACGTGCCGATAGAGGTTGTATTCATTGTAATCTCTGATTTTATATTAATAGAAATATTTGTTCCTGTCCAATAATGTGTATTTGAATGAATATTTGATCCATGGATGATTTCAAATGCTTATAGATTATTGATTATATATGCTAGAGTATATCTAACATGATTATATATAGCATGCTTGTCTTGTTTATTGAATGTTGAGGAAGCAATTTATCAATTCAAGCTGGAGTTGGAAATATCAACGGGGATCTACATCAACCATCCGGAATAAGGTATGAATCGAGATCCTTTAGTGTTAAATATTTGGTTTCTCTTGCATATAAGAAAGGATTTATTTCTAGAGTCAAGCTGTCTGTTGTGGTACCCCAAGACATAGGAAATTCTCTCTGTAACAGCAATTCCAAATATCCTCACTCAACACTAATGGTAGGATGTATTTGTAGGATACACCTATGGATACAATGGCCAAGGATATGATGTTCCGGAGCTTATGCTCAACATCATCTTGGAAAGCTCCATGGCTTATGCCCAACACTTTCAATTTTATCTTTTCATGTGTGTAACTTCCCTAACCCTTCGACTGGTGAAGAGGCTGCTACCGATGTTGCTATCTACCTAGGAAAATATCCCCATGAACATACATATAAAAATTGAAATTCTTTGAACTAAAACATGCATACATGTTCGAGACATTTACCACCATACACACTCATTTTGGTCAATTTGTCCTAGTTAAACCACTATACTAACTTTTATTGGCTTAATTGACATCAAAGGAGCACTATATGACATCAACATGATCACACCCACACCTACCTTTATCCAAGGAGGCCAACTAAGCCTTCCCCTTCATTCAAGGAGGCTAACTGGAGCACTCCAGGGATGATCTGAGTGTCATAAATGCACTTAATTGATAACTGATGGTTACAATTAGTTAAACAGAGTAGTGAAGGTGCCTCCTTTCATTAAATTGATTATTTAATTAATATTTAATGAACTAGATTCAACAGGGGCACCTCCAACCACTTCTAATGGTCAGTTAGACTTCAGTTAACCTCATCGGGGTTCATTGGAGTTATTGATGTGCTACCACTTGTTGGTTGGATTGCAGTGACATGTGTCTGAGCTACTTTCAGTTAGAATCAGTCATTTATTGCACTCTGACTTTATTTAGGACTTAGTTGAGTCGTACAAGTTCTGGCAACAATGGACTATAGTTCTCTTGCTCTCAATTCCTCATGCCTTTAATGTATCTAAAGGGTTCCTTATATATCTCCTCAATGGGGTAATGAGAGGTTGAATATGAGTGATCTCAAGGCATAGGGAAGGATAGGAGACAAGTGATTCAGATCCACATCAAGGAAAACTCCAAAATAATTTGGCCTTTTGCACACATCCCGATGTACACGGTTTTAGGGGTCAAACCTGTGTATATACGAGAGAAAGGGTTTAAAAGTCACGTATGGCAAATTTTGCATGTTTTTAGGGATGATATTGGAAACATCAAAGGAACACAAATGGTCCATGGGGTCTAAGGAGTCTGCAGAGGGACAAGGAAGGCGATAAAAATGTGATTCACCATGTGTGGTAAAATCAGCTATAACAATTGCACTAAGTTTGTAAATCCCTATTTTTTAGTGTTGAGTATGGGCTCTGAGTAAGTGCTAGGAGTTACTGAAAAGAATTAATATGTCGAGTGAAAACGAATCGAATAAAACATTGATCGCATCTAACTTATTTTTAAGTGATTAAATGAAATTGAAAATTTCTGTATCTCATCAAGTACTGAACAACTACCATGTTATACGAGGGAATCCAACATGCAAGGAGGTTTAGAGTTTCCTGACCTAGTTGACCTAACCCTTACCTGAAGGCCTTATTAAAGAAAGAGTTATATGTTTAGGGATCATGTTATATGATACCTACGGATAGAATGTTAACAAATGATATATATATATATATATATATATATATATATATATATATACGTGTATAATTTATGCATGATATGTATAAAGAGTAAGCATAGCAATAATACTAATAGCTATAAGAAATAAAGAAAGGCTCCATATATTATTTATTATTACTAATTATTATTAAATATTAAAATACCTATGAGAGTCCAAATAGGAGATAGTTAAAAATTCCTAAATTAAATATTAAAAGTACCTAAATTAAATAAAAAGGGTTAAATCAAGAAATCAAATGATTCTTGATTTAACTTCCACTTTGACTGAATAATCCTCCTATAAAAAACCAATCCAAAGAGAGGCTTGGGGATATTTTATCTTTGGATGATTCAATAAATATACCTGATTATTCTTAAGAGAGTTCTTGGAGAACATTTTTCCTAAGAGGAAAAAGGAGAATTGATTCAGAACTTGATATCCCAGAGAGGGAAGGCTTACCTTAGGAGCTGTAAGGTACTTGCATGTTGGAACCAACTCGGAGGGATCCGGATTTAAAATAGGAACAATTTCAGGTCATCGTTGGGTGGAACATGTTAGTTCCCAAGTGATTTAGTTATCTAAACAGAGGTCAAATTTTCCTATGAATTTATTAATGCTAAGTATTTGAGTGTGCAGGTTTTCAGCCATTAAAATAGCTTCATCTTGTAGGTATGAGGTTCTTGATTTTTCCCTTGTAAACTACATAGTTTCTATTGTTAACAGAGTATATTGGATTCTGAATGAATATATAATAACCATCTATTATAACTAGGTTATATTCTCTGCATTACTTAATTTTTCAATTTCAGGTGAAACTCATTGTCAATTAACAGACTCATATTTCTTTACCAAAGGTTAGGATATTTGTTTATCTATTTACCAGGATACTGTAATATAATTTATTCATGGGGAGATCAACACCATTAGTGCTATCTACAGGAGGGTTTTATTCTTTAGTTCATTTCTATAATTTATTTCTTGTTTATAAATTAAGGGTTTTTGTTTTCTAGTTCATTTCTGTAATTTATTTACTGTTTATTAATTAAGGGTTTTTCTTTCTAGTTCATTATGCAATTTATTTCTTGTCTATAAATTCGATTCTAAAAACTAGAACTAATTAAAACCAGAGCGTATATATATTATCTCTACTGGCATATTTCATATTGCCAGCAGGTTTATATTTAAATATAAATAAACCAACTATTATCTATAGTATTAGTCTAATCTCTAAGCATAATATTATAATATAAATATACATAGCTAACACCTTAAAATAGAATACTATAAAATATAACTTAAAACAAATCATTTCCATTTCTTATAAACAACAAACTATGAAAGCTAAGGTATCAATAGCTCTAAGGTCTGTAGGCAAGAGTGCCTCATAATCCATAACCACATTATATATTATACAACCTAACACCAACATCCATTATCAAAAATCGTATCTCTCAAGAGATTCAACAAAATAAATCAACCCTAATTTAATTACAAAACCCTTAAAAATATACCGCATCAATCAAGAGGTTACACGATCAAATCCTGTTGGCATACATGCCAAAACAAAACCTCACCCACACACACCATCTAGAAACGTGACCAACATCGAATCCTATAGGATTTGTTAGCAGAGTTTTCAACACTACAATAATTCATAATTATTCTACACATTCTACATTATAACCACTGAATACCATAAGAGTTAACTACGGATGGAAACTGTTTCCTTGTGAACATTTCCATGCATCATTTATCAACCAAATATACACGTTGTAAAACATTTCAACATTTCTCAACCCAAAACTCAAAACCCCAATTTATAAATTGTATCCATTTCATGGCTCACGACAAAAAATAAAAAAATATTATTCCATTAACATAAAATATAAATAAAATTAAAACCCTATCTACACTAAGCATAGAAATGACATTCATTTCATAAGGTAAAACCCCACAGTCACAACCATTTTCCAAGTAAATATACATGCAATAAATTAAATACTACAAATAACCATTAATCAACATTGCACTAATCTATTACATAGTCACCAAGCTAAATGGAAAGAGTGCCATCGTGAGTAATGGCACGACTCTAAAGCCAAAAAAACTCTGCTAAAATACCCAAATAAGAATCTAACTACAAACATAAGTTCACACAAAGTCAAACATTGCCAAAGCTAAGAATCGTTAACACGATATATACACAGTAGAGAATGCATTACAAATTAACCACTATAATTTCCTCATAAAAATAACACACTCACGTTTTCCAAGCTAATGCACCATTGTAAGCAATGGTGCTATCACCATTTTATCAAAACCCAACATTATAAACACAATGCAGAGTCTGTAATAAATGACCACGGTCACATAGTTAAGACTATCAAGTAATTATTCATTTACAGAGCTGAGTCACCACAGTCTCGACTCGAAGGCTCCAAACCCAACAAAAACCCCAAATGTTATACGCATCTATGGATTCTTTACATCATTTACAAACAGACCCATATCTATTTGCAACCCTTAAACCAAGACATGCATGCATTCAAACGAAGAGCTTAAAGCTCTGCCCAACATACCCATATGCAGAGAAACAAGTTTTAAATCTTGTTTGTAACAGGGCTCACCCATGAAGGGTAATACATCGACCACCTGGATGACCCATGACCCACGCAGTGAAGGCCCTGCAACTTGTGAACAAAGGACAACTAAGGATGAGGATTATGCCAAATCTCTAAACCGAAGCAACAAATAAACAAGTGCTACAAAAATAGAATGAAGGATGTACCTTCAACACGCAGACGCAAAACAAGACCTCATGCCATGATACAGACCAGAGAGCAGAACAAAGATCACCTAACGAAAGTTCAAATGACACATGCCTCCACGATATTCCAACCTTAAGTCTTGAGACCCTCAACTCCCAAGGAGCATTAACTCTGCCACCTTGTCTACCACTACATATATTTCCAACCCAAATTCTATAGTTCATAAAACTCAAAAACACGTTTTGACATTTGATTTCCATGCAATTCATAAACCCCATCAATGGTATTGTGGACTGGGTAAATCCATAATTCATGGCATATGCAATATGCCATGAACGGATTATAATATACCTTCAACATTATATACAAAAACTTTAATCAACATAGGGATAAGATTTAATATCATAATCCTTACAAAATAAGAATTAAACCATATAAACGTTAAGTACAGGTTAAGTTAAATTAAGGTCTTAAAACCATAAGTAATAATGGTAACCAATATAGACATAGGTATAAATAACTGAGCCTTGCATAAATGATAAATGCTACCATCGTAATAAGGGATGCTAGGACAAGAATTTGGTCCTCTTGTCTTCAGAGGCAATAAATAAGTTTGACATAGGTAGTATTCCTTTGTTTTAAACTATCATAAAAAATCTGCCATCACCTGGTGCACCTGCACAAAGAAGAGATTCATTAGTTTGATATGAACTAAGTAAACCCTGTAGCGACAAGTAAAATCAGGTACCTCTCCAGGTGATTCTACAAAGAATACAAGTCCCGCTACTCCACCCCTTGACAATACAAGTTAAGTCAGGATAGTCCATAAACAAGTAACCAAAACTAAAAACAATAAGCAAGCAAATGACTGTACACACATACACGTAAGTACGTGATAAAAAACAATCAATGAGCAACATAACCATCTAATTGAGATTCAAGTAACATAACAACAACATGGAATTACATTAATAACCACATCGAGGTAAGCATCCAAAAGAAGGTAAGAACAACTTACAACAACTTAGTTTAGTGAACAAAGTACCACACATTCCGCATAAGCTAAGATAATGTCTAATTTAGGTGGTAATTAACTAGCCTAATATTTTTTTTTTCAAATTTTAGGGACATTACACTAGGTGTATTATACAAGTACATCCTAGTATTAGTGTTGAGCGAGAGGCTCTATAATTGCACTATTGTAACGCCCAAATTAATAGTGTTGAGTGTAGGCTTTGAATATCGCTAGGGGTTACTGAAATTAAGTGTGTTGAGTGAGAACGACTCTGAATAGCACCAACCCTTATCATACTTATTTTAAGTTGATTAAATGAAATTTAAAATCTACTTCTCATCAAGGAATGGAAGAACTACCACAATATACGAGGTAATCCAACATGCAAGGAGGATCTACAGTTTCCTAACCTAGTTGACCGACTAAACCCTACCTGAGGCCTTGATAAAATAATAATGTAAATTAAGGGAAGCATCAAAATAAATAAACTATGATATATTATGCATGAATAAATATTAAGAATAATATGTAAAAATTTATATATTATGAATATAATATCTATATATTTATATAAGGAAATAAAGATAACTAAAATAATAAGTGAGAGTCTATGTAGATATTACAAACTAAAATAATTAAATAAATATTCTATTCTAAAAGCTCAATTACGAACTAGTATAAAGTTTCGAGTTAAACAAAATAACTATTAATTCCATATAAATGAAATTAAATATTATTTTCAAGATAGTAATGAATTATTGATTTAACTGAAGTTTAAACCAACAGCTCTTTCCTAAGATATTTTCTATAAAACCCAAGACAAGCGAAGGCTTAGCGATCTTATTATTTGATTCCTAAACAATTTTTGGAGAGAATTTCCCAAAAACAATCATTCTTATAGAGATCCTGATTTTCTAAAGAGCAACAACCTCATCTTTAGGAGTTCTAGATCACTTTCATGTTGGAACCAGCTCAGGGGGATCTGGATTAGAACTAGGAATGGTTATGGGTCATGGTTGGGAGGAACATGGTAGTTCCAAAGTCATCCGGTTATCATTTCTAAGTTCAAAGCTAGCAAGGGTTTTATTAATTCTGGGTGTTTAAAGTGTGCAAGGTCTTTTATCCATTAACAAAGCTGCATAGTTGTAGGTAAGAGGTTTCTACATTTCCAAGTTATTTTAATTATGCTTATAGGTTGTAATTATAGAAATTATGATTTGGATTAATATCTGTAATTTTACTTCCCATCATATTTAATAGATAAATCAAGTTTGTTTTATTAATTAAATTAGAATCTCATTTTTTAATTCTTAAATATATTCTAGGGTAAAATTTCTATCAAAGTTGTATTAAACTAGTTTCAAAAGTTTATGTTATATGTTAGGGTTTAGTCTAGATTCAACCTTTAGTTTTCTAAATGAATTTAACAAATAGACCTCTGTCAAACCCTACTGAAACTCCCTACATCACAACATAGGTCTCATTTTAAAAACATAGTAAAAATAAAATAAAATCCTTAAGTATAAATTAAAGAGAAGTTGAAAAGGTCTGTGACCTTATTAAAATAATGAAACCTCATCAAATAAATTTATCCATCCAACATAATCTACTAAAGGAAGTAAATAAACAAATTACTAATAAATAATATAAATACTTCTAACCAAATATCGAGGGATCAAATCTCTTAACCAACTAAAGAAACCGCATACATGATGCGCAACAGTCGCTGCTTATACATTAAACTAAACATTAAATAGACTAAATACATATTCATAAACATGAACCAAAGATAAAATCGGTTAAAGAATTTAAATCACTTAAAACTAACTCAATGCTGGCATATTACATTTTCTAGCAATGATTATACACACACATATAAAATATCCACGCTACATCAAGTGAAATAAATCACCCACATAATTATCATCATTCTTCATACATAGGCTGAATATATAAGCAAAATGATTTAAACCAATATCGAATTCTGTTAAGGATTGGACATGCTGCCTCTACTATTTCGAACTTAAACTATCTACGTAAATAGTAGTAATATTTACATTATGAACAGAACCATAAATCAACTATCAAAACCCAAGATCAAACCTCATAATATCTGGCTAGGAGTGTTAAACAAGAGTAAATAAATAACCAACATAAACTATATATCATCTATCTAAACGCCAGATCGAATCTCCTAAGATTCGGATGAGAGTGTCCACATAATATTAAATAAATAATAAACATAAAATAGTCCATCAACTATCACGACCCAAGTTCAAATCCTATGAGCTCTGATAGGGAGCATTGGAGTTATGTACAAGAGATAATAAATAAACATCGAACCACATATGGAATCCATTAAACAAATTACCATAAGTCAATACATACAGGGAATAAATTGTAAAATCAATAGACACACAGACTGGGCCATATAGGCAAGCTTGGGCCATGCCATTCCAACCTCCATTAAAACCATATTACAAAAACAAAACAACGATTACATTATCACCTACACTCAGTATTATGACAAAACAATACAAACATATAAACATATATAGGTTTTCCCTCATCAGCAAATAGAACACATTCCAATAAACTCTACAACAAATTCATGAACACACAGACAGGAGTCCACTACGAACAAAATCAAGCATGAAGCTATGGATTTTCCATTGTCATTTTAGTAGAAGCGAAAATTCCCACATATAAGCCATTTAATATATTAACAGAGTAAAATCCATTTAAAATGCTAAATCATTTCCATCAAACATAGCATGTGTTAACACCTGAACTATATTTCCACAGTAAACAAACAAATATAAAAAATGTATTATCATAGTTCCATTGCAGAGCAATGGAATTGATAAAATTATTAACAATCGAATAAATTAAAAAACCACAGTTCTCACAGCAAACCAAGAGCCAAGATAATCAAACGAAACACTATTATAATTATCCAACACGGAGTTATAATGATTACATAGTCATTTCCAATGTACAAAACACCCGAATGGGCTGAGAACCACTAAAGTCAAACCTACAATTTAGAAAACTAAGCATAGCCACTATTTTCCCCAAACCCCAGTGAATCCCAATAATTGGGAGGTCAGTTACAAACTTCACACAGAGAAACCCTACAACCCTGTAAATGACCAATCGTTTGGGTAAAGGTCCTCATCTTATGGGATTTTCCAAAAAAACATTGTCAACCTCTTTCCTTTGCCACAATTGTAGAGAACCCACACTTGTCCCCAACCTGCAAATGAAAATGAAATGGATTAGGAGGATGGATGAACGAAAGAGTGATCAAATAAAACCATAATAGAGTCGACATACCTATGGAAGACATTTGTGTCGACACTGTAAACTATCAACACAGTCTATGAAACTCAATGATGGATCTTTCCCCCATTACCAACAAATGAAATACAATGCAAAACAGGTTGTGATGCCCTAACAAGAGGTTTATGGCTTGTGTAATCATGGAGGAGCAACTTTTCCCTTCACATGGGTGCATTAAAAATTTCTAGCTATTCCCCACTAAAAATAAAAAGTAAAACCCATACTCTATAGTTTTGAACTTCATACATTTTCCATGGAGATTTAAACCCTCCTCCCTATAGTTAAGTTCATACTCTTGTATAAGAGTGTTAATACTATGACCAGTCCCTTACCATTTAGGATTAGCAACTGTAGAAGCTAGGTATTTTATTTATCTTCCATCGCGCACTGATAGAATAGGTTTAGCAATGAATGACATGTAGTAAGAATAGATACGACGTGCATTAGTTCGCAAGAACTAAGTAAGCCCAATGTCGTAGGATTTCCTCACCTTTCCGAGTGAGTCATTAGGAAAAAATATCACCACTCCTCCCCTTTAAATACAGATGTAAGTTATCCTCATATTTTATTAAAATAAGAACTAGATAACATAACAAGTAATCAAACATGAATAAAACAATAACAGAGCATTAGTGAACCAGATAAATTATACATAACTCTAAGTACACCAGAATATAAAAGAATGACATTTAAACATGATTGTCACATAGGAATAATACTAAAAGGAAAACAAAACCAGAACTTAGGCGTAGTTATTGACCAAGTTTATAATTCACCAGTTAAGAAAAGATGTCCCTTAAGATCTTAGTAGTATTATTAGTCCTACAATTTTTTTATTTTATTTTCAGATTTTAGGGACATTAGAACTTAGCTATTACCTTTGATTCCTTGCAATTTGGGTGTTAATTTTCATGGCAACATGCACCTTAAGTGTAACTTAGATATTAGTTGTTTTGTGTTATACATAATTCCCTAAAGCAGATTAATTTCAACTTAAAAATGTGTGCATAGATGTAATGCGTGTTTTTCAACATGGAATGTTGATGCTAGTGCCATTTTTTTATCCACAGGTTGTCTTCAGTTTGCGTGAGGAAGCATCATCTCGATACAAATCTGAAATTTTCCATGTTTTATATTGTATTGAGGAGTTTTGAATTTTTATACATATTGTTATCAGCAATAAGAGTAGTAAATATCAGTAGTAGTAAATAACATATGTACATATAAATGACACATATAGTAAAAAATATAGTAAATATTAGCAGTAGTAAAAATCAACTAGGATAGATGATCATCAGGCCTGCAAAATGGATTGTCCTCAAGGACACTTTACTTTTCCTCAACTACCAACAACTACTCAGGTATGTCTCAAGACGTATTCACTTGATGGCATGTTTATTTTTTCCAAAAAATCTACAAACAAGGTCATTCATTCTCTCTTTTTCATGTTTTTGTAGGAAGTCCATGCTACACTTTCCTTGCAAGAGATTTAAAGCATACCTTATCTCATTCTAGCAATATTTATAGAAAAGGTAATTTCAAAACTATTGCAGGCCTCTCAATGAAGTGTTTGTTATTGCTTTCCAAGTTACATATTATATCTGTTACATGTTATCAACATACAACGTCCACGGTAAATCAATTGGTATGCATGTTTTTCTGTTAGAAATAATGTGGAAATAATGTTGAATTCATTAACTTCGGAGTACATATGTACCGTTGATTGAAGGAAGCCTAGACAACTAAATTTTTCATGGCACTTCTTAGTACATATGTGTTTGTACGGTTAACAACATCTCAAGAAGGATTTGGAAACCAATAATTTTATTTGAGTCTTCTTGCACTTGTTAAAATCCAATGTTAAAAATACAGTCTTTAGAAAAATTTATATTGTTTATGTGGGATTTATTGAGCACAAATACAAAGAATGTTTCAACTAAGGATGCTTTTTTATGTTTTTTCCAGTATGATCTACTAGGTCTCGAAGGACTTACTCAAGCTTTATGAGATTGTCTTGTCTTAGAATCCATCCACAACAGCTCTGGTTTCTAGTCAGTCTCAGATCTTGACTAAGCTTACTCATTTATTTACAAATATTTATGAGTATAGGAGGAGGTAGGCCCATGCACATTGCACATGAAAAACATCAAAATTTGAGATTGATGGTCAAATTTTTCTACCTAACTACTAGTGTGTTACGTACTACGAGCTGTTTGATTGGTGATATGGAAAAAGGAAAATACCAAGGGGGAAACTGGTATATAAACGTATTTTACTCATAGTATATAGCCATGGTAAATGTATTTTACTCATAAATTGACAAGAGTCAATCAATATTATAATGCTTGTTATATTATAATTATATAAATATATTTTACTTTTATGTTTTTTTTTCTTTTAATTATTTGGGGATTAGATCCCTTGGCTGCAGAGTGCAAGACATTGCTATGGTTATTATTTGTGATTGATTACATGGTAGAATTTGTTTCCTCTCACCAATGCTTAATGGATGGAGCCCAGATGAAGGTAATAATATCATCTAGCTAAAATCCATATCTAATTCTAACACTAGGGGAAAATGAGAGATTAGTGACTAGGAGGCCAAAATTTTTGGTCACCACAGTTTTTTTCGAGTGATAAATGACCAAAATAGATCAATTTAAGTGCATTAACTAAAAAATACCAAGATAAATAACCACTTTTGGTCATGTGAAAAAACTAAACTGAAAAAGACCAAGAGAAATGACCAAATTTGGTCACGGGATATCTAGACTAAAAATGACCACATAACAATTGGTCATTATTTGATTATTTTTAGTTGTGTCACTCCAGCAATGGAAAATTACAGTTTTGACAATGAATTTGGGGTCTCTGAATCCATCTGTCGTGTTAGAATTTAGTAAATTCTATACCCCCTCATGTTTCACAACTTATCTATTGACACCAATTTAACTTTCATTATAAAAAATGCTTGATACACTACTAAACTAGGAGTGGTTTTGATACAATTTTTTAAGACAATAATTTAATTAGGTCTCTATGCTACCCAATTTTTTATTTTCCTTTTCATTTAATTATTATGTCTCTGCGCAACAGAGATATATATGAATAGATCAGTTTTATCAATTAATCCATACTTTTGTCAAATTTTGCTTTCAAATTAATCTTAAACATTATAATCAAAGAAAAATAATTTTATGTTTTTTTAAATTGTTAATTTATAAAACATCTTATTGGACAACCAACCACTGACGTTTAAATTGTGAATTGTGCCTCCAACATTGCCGGCGAGGTGACGTATATAGCATTGGGTACTGGATTTTGGACGATGCGCAAGATAATATTTTCATATATTCTTCCATTAAAATCATAATAAATGAAGGTGCCATTGATATTAGTAATTATCACACCAAAATATCATACACGTACTGAATTTGACTACTTGTACTGCTACAGATACAATGCAATTTAATGGGGAAGAAGAAGTTTGATGCTAGGCCTGGAAGTTGATGGCCTACAGGCCATTTTTTCATTTTAAAAATGTATTTGACACATTAAATTTTTGTTGACACATCAACCAATACGTTCGGCAAAAATATCAAACCGTAGATTTGACGGGTACTATGTTTCATAGATCCTCATAAATTTTAATAAATATTTTTTAGGGCTTTTTCTTCCAAACGTCTAATGCATGATATTGGCTTTGGTAGATACTCACCACGTATGATTCAAGGGAGCTGAATGCTCTAATTTTTTTATTTAAATGAGAATATCTAATAACCCAACAAATTCATTCTTTCTTTTTGTTCTTTAAAGGACACGAACCCGTGATCCTTCGAAAGTTAGGGATTTTTCTTCCTATCTTTTTTTTAATGCCGAATATTGGCTTTGGGAGATATTGGCTCCAGTGGATTAGGTATGATTCAAATTATCATGTTTTTTTTTCCTTTATGAATAGGCTAAATGCACATTTCAATCAAATAGGATTTGGTTATTTTTTTATTTAAATGAAATTATCTAATAAATTAGTTAATGTTTTTAAATGTATTTTATTAAATGAAAAGAATCTAAGTTTTTAAAGCTTTTTGTTACTAGAAAAGAATTAAAATTATTCAAGAATATTAAAAGAAGTTTGGCCATTATATCATCTATATGTATGTTTTTTTTAATGTAAATTTATTATTTTTATTGAAAGATCTATATATATTTTTGGGAAACTAGATTTTGTTAAATTTACAGTGTTTTAATTTTGTTTATATATTAAATGAATTTTCTAATTTCTTTAAAGTTTTGAAATGCTTTCTAATATAAAATTTTACATTATATTAGTCAAAAATATTATTTAGCAATTATTGTGTAAAATTTCATTTATAATAAAAGTTTTAATTGTTAATTAGTTCAAACATAAGTATTATTTTTATTTTTATATTTTTATAAATTAATATATAAAAGGATAAAAAAAATTGACAGGCCATAATTTGATGAAAACTTAAAATGAAGGGTATGGAAAACACAAAACCACTATGAAATGTTGATTCGACCAGGAGCATAAATGTAAAATTCCAGGCCTCGTTGATGCCCCTCCTTCCTCCATTCTGTGCAAACCCCTTGTACACATTTGTTCATGTCCCAAAATCCACATTTTAACCATTTCATCACTATGTGAAATTTGCTACATGCCCTAATGCAGGTAATTAATGTAACACATCGCATCCTCAAGATCAACAAGACTTTTCTTCCTTCCTCCATGAATTCTACTCATCGTATCGTGATACCCATCATTGAATTATTGTTGGTTTAGCTGTGTTTCAGTGAATGATGGCTTAGTTTAGTTTTTCATGGAGGAATGGATTACTAGTATTTAATCCTGTAGTAGACATGGGTCTTGTAAGCTGGTGAAGGTTTGAGTGAGAAATTTGTGCAAGAGTGGGAATATACCTTGATTTTGTAGTGTTGAGTGAGGAGGAGAATTGAAGTTGAGCAATGGTGACCTCCGCAGAGTATAGTAGGGTTTGTGAAAGTGTCTCACACAGTCCTTGAATTCTTGTTCTTCAAAGAAAAATTTCTATTGTCTTCCATAACAGCAAAAATGACACCACCATTAACAATATTCATCTGCCATAGGGTTTGGCCCTTTTCATCCTGCAATACAAGGTTCCCATTTTTCTTGAAATGAAGGAAAGCCTAGAAACTAACCCTGATTCCACCACCAGTAGTCCATAGCAGTGTGGGGACTTTAACGCTACTGTATGCAATTCCCACAATGTACATTCCATCAATTTCACTTAGTTAGAATCCCAAGTTGAACTTATTTCTTCCAGAATGCCAGAGCCATTGATCTGAAGGTCTCAGGATCGAACTTGGTTCTAGCTTTCCAATGTATCCCTCTGCAAATATAGTAATGAAAACCAAATATGATAGTAAAAGGTTATAAATTATTGTGGGTACATTTTACGTGAAGATAACTCCATATATGAACCGATTTTTTCACAGCTTGGCATTGATTAATGACATCTCCTGATAATGACACGAATGGTTTCAGTGTTCAGAGTATAATCCACACCCAACTTTTGACCAACCAAAAGAGTATCAGTAGGGTTTGTGAAAGTGTCTAGCGATGAAGAGGGGTTCAAAGGGGCCTGTTCTGTGCATGACTTCTGAAAAAGCAGGGGTCAGGGTACTTGGTGGAGTACATAGACCTTGTGAATGATGAGGATGACCCAAAACAACTGAGTGAGAGAGTATATGAGCTTCACATAAGGCCAAGCCCTCCGAGGCAGAGTAAAGATTAGTTTATTCTGTATGAGGAAGTTGATGCTTATGAGAATGATGGGTGTGGTCATGAAGGTCCTTAACAATCACGAGTATATAATATACTTCTTTCAGAAAAAAGAAGAGATGATATTTAATCATGCCAAACTGTGCCCCCATCTCGAATTCATAGATAACAAATGGGTTGAAGCTTTCAAGGTATGCACATTATTTCTCTTCTTTCACTTCATGGGAATTGGTAGTATTTTTTTAACGAATGACATGATTTTTTCCCTTAGCTTAGTCCTCAAATGGATAAAGTTCTTTTAATTTTGTTGTTTTTCCATTATTTTCTGATTTTTCTTTAATGTTTATTTCTTATTTCTTCTGTTGTCCAAAATACCCTATTCATGTCTGAAGATTTTTTTTTTTGAACACATTAGGTCCAAGTATCATGTTCTAGGCTGGCATAATTTTAGGTTTGTCTTTGGACTTCTAAGTGGATTTTACTGTGTTGGGACCTCTATCAATCAGGACTTTGAGGTTCAGATGTTTTCCTTTATAACATCTATTATTGGTAATCTAGCCAGTGTTATAGATAGGATATTGTTCCTAATTTGTTACTATTAGACAAGGAAGCAGTAAAGGGGCAGGTTAAGGCTGAGTTTAATGATTCTCATAATGCTTTATCTGTCATATTAAATTCCCCAGGACTTAAATTTCTTGAGAACACTAAATAAGGAATTTTTACTTTTATTAGAATTGCATGTTTTCTAGAATGACTGAACATGCTCCAGTTTTATTGATATTATATTTTATTCCTTGGTTATTATAGCTAATAACCAACATTAATGGGCATTGATTATATTCTGCTCTAAAATCCTCTTCTTTCTCCTTGGTTGATTCAGTTTTAAATTGATAGAGTTAGGGATCAATGGAATTGTGTCTTTTGGGCTCATGTTGTTCAGCTTATTCTGAATCTCTTGTTCTATTGAAGAAACTTCTCAGTTTTTCTATATTGAGTTTCTAGCATTTTATCCTAAGATTGAGCTCTGTTAGGTTATGACATTAGTTTCTATTTCTTCTCTCAAGTGTAATCTGTGGAATATTTGGAATTGTTATATCTATTTTCCGCTGGTGTAATCTTACATGTCGACCAAACTTTTTTTCCTTTATGAATATACAAAACATTGCATTATCCTAGTAAGTGTTAGGATTTGACATGGAAAAGTAGGAACTACTTATTGAATTTATTTTACAGGATATACATATCGATTATAACTTGCATTACTTGTAAAGAAGTTGAAAATCATGTGGGCGGCATCATGCCTTGACTCATGTTGTGCCACATGTGCATGTGAGACATGCAAATCAGTGGCTGATGGGATTTCTCGATGATCTACATGCATTACCTATTGTGGTCTATTTGAGTTGTCTTTAATTGTTTCATGGATCTTTAGAGAGAATGCTCCGCTGCTTATGGAAAAAATTCCATGTAAGTTTCTCATTTAGACCTCTACTTTGGTTGTTTTGGGGGACAGTCCAATTGAATAAAAATGTATGTTTGAGTGCATTACAAATGTATATCTTTTTATTTCTTCTTACATATTTATCAACTTGTAAGTTGTAAGGGACATGAATTTGTGGGGGATGTGGCATGTGTTAGGATTATTAATCCTCCCTTGTCCAAATTTGGTCATATGTCTAAATTTGGTCATATGTCTAAATCAGGAGTCCATCCAGTCTATTTATAGTCATTAACACCATTGAGTCCACTTGACCTAATTGGGGCACATGTTTCTGTTACTAAAGTGTCGGGAACACTAATTGTGGTTCACTACCACTAAATGCACTTGATTGTATTAGTTTAGGAGCCTCCAAGACCAATCCCTACAATTTAGGAAGCCACTGGGAGTGCCAAAACCAACCAAGGTCAGTTCACTTCAGTTAATGACTAGTCAAGCTAAGTTAGGAGTCATTTACATTCAGTTCTAGTCCTCTACATTCAGTTAGCGCTAGGTTTACTTGACTGAACACATGTGGGGCACATTTCTCACCTACCACTGTCAGTTAACCTTAGTCAACACTGAATGTAACACTTGAATTATGGTTTAGAGCTTTGATGAACTCCGATTATGGTTTAGACAAGGTCAGTTAACTTTTGAGTCCTCTGATAGTGATTTAGACAAGGTCTTGGTTACCTACAGTCAAGTAGAGTCTAATCAATTTGAATTTCCTCATGTGGATTCAAATTGCTTGTGGATATTAAATCCATTGTACTTCATTGTAATTATCTATCTAATTACTCTTTGATTAATGAAAATCATTCACAGCTGCAAGCCATTTTTGCATTGTTTCATTCTTCAATAACTAAGTAAATTGTGTGATCTATCATGTGAGTTGTGTGTTTGTCCATAGCTCTATGTGCTCAATTTGATATGGTATCAGAGCCTCGGTGGACAAGGCACTTCTCCTCCTCAGATCTCCTACTGGATCATTTTTTTTGTTTTGCAGGTACAACTTCGAAATGATTTCATCTTTGATGAGACAAGGTCTCTGCCGGGTGTCTATTGGGATTGGTAAAGAGTGTTTTAGTAAGATTAACTGGCTGAATAAAAGTGATGGAGCTTTTGGAACATCCAAAACCATAAGCATCCTTGATCCAAAAATCTCGGCCTCCACTCTCTCTGATGAAGTTGTTCAAGATAAAGAAGAAGCAAAAGCTTCTACACAGTCAATTCGAATTGAAGACAGTCTCCATGCAGTGACTCCTTCTCCTGATGCTCCGAAAGTTCATGAGATCTCTAATATCTCATCTTCTCATATTTCTGAAATAGAATAAGACATTAAGATCTCTAATATTGAAGAAAAATTCTGCTGCACTTCCATGCAAACATTCACCGCAAATTCCTGCAGGATTGCATGCACCAAAATTCAGAATTTTGAAGAAGAAGAAAGTTGTGCATCCACCGTCTCGGTTAACCATTTATTTGAATCTAATATTAACCTTATTGGATCTGATATGATCTTATTTAGATATGGGGTGATTCCATGAAGATGGGTAACACTTTTTGGCCAAATTTGGCGATGAAAACCTGATTTTTTACTCATGTGCTAGATAGAAGCCCTCAAAACGCATATATGCCATGTCAATTTTGACTTGCAGTAAAAAAACAAATTGTAGAATATTATGTTGGATTCATAGTGATATTTTTTAAAAAATATTATGATGTCATTTAATGTGTGAATTTTTTCATTTAATGAACTGCGTGACCTTAAAAATTTGAAGAAGCTAATAAGTGGCTCGTGTCCACATAGAGTAATTCAATCTTGCATTAATAATTTAAAAATATATATATATATATATATATATATATATGAGCATGATCTACATAAAATGCAGTGTGATGTGCATATTTTTTTGTTAATTTTTCTCGCATTATACAATTATTTATTATTTTTTGAAAGTGACCACATTCGATTTCAGCATCGTTTTAAACACATATTTGTCCACGTAAATAAATTTTTTCTATTTTTTCAAAAATTGAAAAACCAAAGATACCCTTTTGAAGAGGACACGTCGATATGTGATGTGTGCATTTTTAATAATTTTTTGGCTGTGTATTTTTAACTCTGCGGATTTTTCTTTGAGCTGCTTCGAAGTTGCAGTGTGGTTTTCTAAGTATAAGTTTTAGAAGTAATTGAAAAATATATATCATATGAATGCCAAAATGTGTGTATGATACCTCAATGGATAGAATATTCGTTGGTGAATATATCGGTATCAACTCTGCTCACTTATGTGCTAGGAATGGCAGGGTTTACACCTTTGCAAGGCACACAAAATTTTCCATTTGTTTGAATGTGGGCTAAGTCTGTTTTTTTAAGCCCTTGACCGAGGTATGAACCTCAAACGAGGTATCTAAATACCTCGGTCGAGGTATTTAAATACCTAGACCAAGGGTTTCTAAAGCCCGCAATACCTCAACCGAGGTATTTAGATACCTCGGTCGAGGGCTTGATAAAACCTCGGTCGAGATATTAAGACCTCGGTCGAGGGCTTAACAAGCCCTCGACCGAGGTGTGTTTTTCTGTTTTTGCCGAAATGCGCTTGCCAAAAAGTGTTACCCAGGTCCATGGATTCACCCTATGATATTATATTGCTTGGTTTAATATATCAAATTCATAATCTTTTAGTACCACTTGTACCTGTTCTCATCAACGGTGTGAAGAAACAAGTACCGAAAGTCTCCTACAAAACTGCTGCTGGGGATTTGATTCCATTTCATAGTTTGGATCTGTTTTGAACCTATTTAGATCTGATTTAATTTCTGATATGATATTATTTGGTTCATGTTTTAAAATCCAAAAGCCTTCAATCATGCTTGTAGTTTCTCTCACCAATTCCGGTGTGAAAAATCAAGTACCGCACTTTCTCTTCAAAACTGCTGATGGGGATTTGGTGTTAGTTTCCTCATATGAGGTTGCTGATATTTTATTATGTGATTCATTATCTATTTCAGAAGCTATATCAGACTATTGATCTCAATCATTTTCTCTCAACATTCCTAGTGCTTCTTTACCATTGATCACATGCTCATCTCCTCACAGAACTAGTAAAGAGGAAGATTTTCTGCATCCGCCTGGACACCTGCTCCTAACACTTGGGGCTATTCTTACCACTCATGGTTTTCTGTTCATGGATGCAACATATTAGTTTCTTGAGTGTTACTGACATTCTCTAAATTCTCAAGAACATTTTCTCATTTTTCAGTTGACTTCAGTTGCTCTACATGGGTCCAGTCTTCATCCGGCGGCTCTCTATATTTCTGATTTAGTTGAGCATATCATTCTTCTTCCAAAGAGAAATATTACTCCAGACATAATGATGGAGAGGTTCACATGCCAGGCCCCAGGATACTTGTGCATAGAAGAACCAGATTGATACTGATTCTACCTGCTTAATTAGAGGGGGGGATTTTTTCCCATGTGGTTTTTCCCCAGCACCTTGTTTTTAAGCAGTTACTTTACTTTACTTGATGTAATGGGTTACCTATGGTCTTAGTTAACAGGTCCCACAGATTCTCCAAGTTAGCATTCAGGGGGGGTGTTAGGATTATTAATCCTCCCTTGTCCAAATTTGGTCATATGTCTAAATTGGGAGTCATGTCTAAATCGGGAGTCCATCCAGTCTATTTATTGTCATTAACACCATTGAGTCCACTTGACCTAATTGGGGCACATGTTTCAGTTACTAAAGTGTGGGGAACACTAATTTAGGCTCATTTCCATTGATTGCACTTGATTGCATCAGTTTAGGAGCCTCCTAGACCAATCCCTACAATTTAGGAAGCCACTGGGAGTGCCGAAACCAACCAAGGTCAGTTCACTTCAATTAATGACTAGTCAAGCTAAGTTAGGAGTCAGTTACATTCAGTTCTAGTCCTCTACATTCATTTAGTGCTAGGTTTACTCGACTGAGCACATGTGGGGCGCATTTCTCACCTACCACTATCAGTTAACCTTAGTCAACACTAAATGTAACACTTGAGTTATGTTTTAGAGCTCCGATGAACTCCGGTTATGGTTTAGACAATGTTAGTTAACTATTGAGTCCTTTGATAGTGATTTAGACAAGGTCTTGGTTACCTACAGTCAAGTAGAGTCTAATCAATTCGAACTTTTTCATGTGGATTCGAATTGCTTGTGTATATTAAAGCCATTGTACTTCATTGTAATTATCTATCTAATTACTCTTTGATTAATGAAAAGCATTCACAGCTACAAGCCATTTTTGCACTGTTTCATTCTTCAATAACTGAGTAAATTGTGTGATCTATCATGTGAGTTGTGTGTTTGTCCACATATCTATGTGCTCAATTTGATAGCATGTGCCTCCTAGAAATTGAATTTAAGCTAAAGTTATTCAAACAACATATAAAATAAAGGATGTCTTCCTGTGCGTGTCATTGGGAGTCAAAATTAGGCTAGGAAATCGATTTAATGACTATTATACATAAGTTGACAAGGATCTTTGTATTGATATCTATAGGGATTAATTATTTCGCTCACACTCCTAGCAGATAATGGTTTCCGACATGTTGTTCTACATGTCATCCTGGGCACCTTTTTTTTGTAGTATTTGCACTTCTCATGATTGGAGTTAAGGACCATCCAGACACTCGAGACAGTTGGCACCATGGTGGATGGATGGAAAAGATCATGACTTGATGTACTCTAGTAGGATTGATGTTTTTTGTTCCCAAGGGTATTGTTGGTATTTATGGTAAGTAATGGTGATTTGGAACATTATTTCAGTGCTTATGACAAGAATTGATAGATAAAAAATTAAAGACTAGAATTTGATTTGCTATGGTAGTAAAGCGAATTTCATTCACTCTGTGACAAGAAAAGGTAGGTAGTGGGTGCTCAGTACCCCAAGTCATAGAGTGAATTTAATTCATTAATCCAAGTATTTTTCAAGCAGGTGGAAATTTTACTTTTATAGGGATTGGTAAGCATCCCTATTATCTTTTCTTCATCTTGTTGTTTGATGTTTTAAATTCTTGAACTGCAGAGACACTATCAAAATTTGGTTCCAGATTGTTTTTTTTTATTCAAGTGGTTTTACTCTTGGACTTCACTCATATATGGAATAATGCTCGGGTTTCAAAGGATCAACAATTATAGTTAGTATATATTTCGTCCTACTCATACCTAGATCTTTTGTAGAAATCATTCAACTTTGAAAACATTTTAACCCCTTTCTTTCTGAGCAATTATATGTTACTTTGCAGGTATATAGCATTGTTTGTTGTGTCTCTTGTATGTTTCATCCCAACATTTTCATTCTCAAGATTGCTATTCCATTGGTTTAGTCCTTCAGTCCATGTATGTAGTCTCAATAAATTATTTATTGTGGTAACATTAAGTCTAGTATTTGTATCTGCATTTGTTGCATTGCATCCTAATGTAAATACATTAATCTCTTCAATTTTGTTGTTTTCTTTAATTTTATCATTGGATTTGTTGATGCACCCTGCTTTGGCAAATTATGGGATGAAAGTTTTTTTCAGCTTGATAGTTTTCCTTTGGTTTTGTTGCATGGTACTCCCTTGAGCTGAGCATGGAATGAAATATGCCATCTTGACTTATTAGTTATTTATCACTCTTAGCCATATACAATGATCTACCATTTAATATTTTTTTTCTCATTACTGTGTGCCTTTTCTGGTAGAATTGTCAATATGGTTACTGACTGGAGCCTTGATACTCCAAGATTAGGTTTGAGCCCTTTAAAGTTGCCATAATATTGAAATTTCCCAACAAAGCTGTTTTACAGTGCTAAAAAAAGTGTTAGTGGGAGATTTTATACCACTTATGGCCTTGAGAAGCCAGCATCATCCTACTTCTATACTTATTGAGGGAGTGGAATTCCTAGTTTAACTTCTGTGCTTAGAATTTAGAAGAATTTACTGGGAAGTATTATTTATCTTGTGTTGCTGGCAAGTTTTTCCAACTACTTCTAATAAGTTGTAGTCACTTGACTTCCTCTTGAATGTAAAAAGGTACATCTCTAGTTTTGTAATATAGTGAATCATCGCATCAATATTCTCCTAAGATGTCAAGAATTTTAATTTTAGGGAGAAATATGCATACTATAAGTGACCATCATGATATTTTTGTTGCAATTATCATGTCAAGTGCCTAATTAAAGTTCATAATTCTAAAAATCAAATTCTTCTATACATGTTGATTAATTCCATCATCTTTTTTATTCTTTACCAGGTTTTGGGAAGCCTTTGCTTTCATTTGATGATATAGAGGAAGGACATACGAATACACAGAAAGATGAATAACATCATGTCACATATTCGTACACTTTTTTCCATGTTATTTTTCCTTTTGCTAGCATGTATTAAGCTATGATTCTAACTAGCTAGACAAGTTCAACAACAGATGGTGAAAAACTCATTGGTGTCGGTTGGTATACTGTTTGGGTGAGGATCTGCACATAATGGATTACAGCAGAACTGTACATTTGGTCTCTGGTTTCTCCTCTCCTATTTCCTAATAGGGAGTTCTTTTGAAATTTTAAGCGGATACTATTAAAGCTTCATTTGCAGAAAGTGGTATCCCAAGAACATGAAGCTTACAGATGCAGGAACTATAGAGGGAATACCTATCTAAGAATCTTGTCTACAATTTCAAAATGGATCCTACACTATCAAATTCCCATTTCAAGCATATACTACTTATAGAAGGTTTTATAGTTATTGCATAAGGATAATACATATCACATACCTTACCTGATTTATATATTTCGTAAGTTGGAATTCTCAAAATAAGTTACTGTGGATGTGTGTTAAACCGAGAAAGTCCTTGTAGTCTAATTGTTCTTTATTATAAACATTAATAAAATTATGCCATTTTTATGATGTTTCGATTGATTTTCTCTCTTCTTCTTAAGAGTGAGGCCTAGAAATTGATTTTTTTTGTTATCATTGGATATACCGTGGTATGTGTCTAGAATATGTATTATGTCTGTAGTTTTGTAGATAGCTTAGACGATCTATTTCCTAATCCAAATAACCATAATAAATTAGAGTTGGTGTAAACATATTATAGAGAGAAATGCACTATATTTGATTGGAAGTTATGCCCTTACTTTTCTATAAAGATGAATAAGAGAGTGCATCTCCTACATTGTTAGAGTGAATTTTTCTAGGAAACAAAATATAAAATTCCGTATTTCCTCTATTTGGTACACATGTGGGTTATAACTTATATGTAGTATAGTTTTTTATTTTTTATCTGCATTAACTTTTTGCTACATAAGGTGTGAACTCATTTTTAGATTCAATGCATCATATTACTGTGCAAACTAATCTCATACAACAGGCCTTAGTTCTAGTATGAAGCAATGAATGCCATTTTTTTTAGAAGATTTATTTACGATAATAGATTTGCACTAGGTGTTGAAACATCTTTGATATATTCTTGAAAGTTAAATTATAAAAAGAACTTGTTTTCCGTCTTATCTTCTATATTATCATTTTATGATATTGCTAAATGAATTATTTTATTAAACAAATTGTAAGTTTTGCATTTGTATGTAATAGAGTTAGTTTTGTATTTTCTGCATTGATTGCATTATGCATACAATAGAAGACGCGAGTCTTTGAAAAGACAGGTGAACCAAATAAAACCTATTGTTTTATATTTTGGGAGCAAATAGTGTATTACATACAATAGGCCATACCGATTGTTTTATCTTTTGTGAAAACTAGCCATACAATAGGCCTTATATTAGTTTATAGTTTGTTATGATTTAATGATTTTTTAAAAGTTTTTTTTTTGTGGAATCACTTGGTATTTATTTACAAGTATATATTCATTTTAACTCTGGATTTATCAAGCATCTAAAGTGATCAAATCTTTCAAAGTGTAAACTTTTTTAAAATTCTAATATGCAACTTAACTCTGGATCTTCCGAGCACTTAGAAGGATCAAATCTCTTGAAGTGCAACCCTTTGTTAAGGTTCAAACACTTTATAAAAAAATGTTGTTCACATTAAGGTATGAAAGTATAGGTATTTTTGGTTGTGAAGGCTTTTGATCTAGTATTGTATACACTCCTGGACTTAGTTTCAGATCTTTTTCCTCTGGCGATTGTTCCAACAATTCCTTACTTAACATGAAGATAGAATTCACTAGCTCCTCCTTGCTTTCAGTGAGATATATACCAAGTCCTCCTCCTACATCATGTGCCAATCCATTTTCCCATTACACGAGCATGAGAGTATGTTACAGTCAAGGATTTAGGCATACAATGAAGAATATTTGTTATTATCGTTCACTGATTCTTCTATGTGTAATTCATTTCCAATATTTTTTTCTCTGATTGACTATAAGATATTGTTTCCTTGGAGGATATAAAACCATGATATTGTGATGTTGTTTATGAAACCTCTATACTTCTTGTAATGATAATATGACATGGATTCCTTCTTTGGATCAGTGGAACCCTGCTTCCTAGATTCCTTGAGATTACTCTCCTGAACAAGTGGTTGACTTGTAGTTATTCTCATACAAAGTGAATTACCTACTCATTTCCCCTTCCTCTATCCACAGTTAACAATGTCCGATAACTTATCTCTTACTTTTTGACAAGCAATTCTATTGACACATAAAAATTCTTCTCAACTTTCTTGATTTACCTTGAATATTGTGAAATGTATGTCATGTTTTTATTTTTGTTGCATGAAATTTTTTGTGTCTGCTCCTCTAAGTAGTTATAATTTATGAATCATGATACAATTATTTTATTTTAACATGTAGGATTCAAAATGTTCCTGGGGTGAAAATAAGTGTGGCTAACTGGGATGTAGATGGGGCTGAATGTAGTCTTATGCTTGAGGACAATCCTCTCGTGGACTTCATGCAGAAGGGAGCTCCAATCCAATTTTGTTGAACATATAACTACAACCATTTCCATTGAGGATGTTTGGTGTGAGGTAAAACTTCTTAGAACATTGAAAGAACACCATACTTGGTGAAATTTCATGAAGCATATGAAGATAATTCAAATGTATATATAGTAATGGAGTAAGTTCCACATCAAGTTACCTCTTATTTACATGTTTTCTCGCTAAGCCATAGTATATAAAGATGTTTTTCTCCTACCTAATTTAAGAGCAGTATTTTAACCATGCAGTGAATGTTGTGTTCCAAAACGATGGATGAGCACAGGCTATGCTCTTTTATTTCTGTTTTCAATCTTATCAATGTTAGTAATTGTTATTTTGATGCCACCTTACATAGAAAAGGTTTGACACTGACATGATGAAAGACTGTGTGAGATGAGTTAAAAAGATTGATTGCTAAAAATGACTTTAAAAAACATAGCATTATAAATAAACTGCTAATGGGTTTTAATGAAATCGGCTACAAGATCGCCACTGTAACTAAATCAAGGCTAATGATAAAATATATATGATGCTTATGGTTTGTCGGTGGTGATTACACTGATTACTAATGGTGATTTCGAGTCTCAATTTTCATGCTGTCATATTGTTTAAACTTTATACAGACAACAAAGTGCCTATTGTCATTGGCAAGTGTGGCTTGGAGAGCCCAATATTAATGCAATTGTCAAGACTCATTCTCCTTTACCCCAGTATATTTATGATGTCAATTGCATTGGAAATTTTGAAGCTAAGAAAATTATGCAATTAAGTTTAGACAAGAAGTCATTCAGAAATATGCCTCTCGCAACTCAAGATTTTGCATGTGATGTCCATGGGAATGAGTACCAGTGGCCAATGGTGGTCTTGAATTCAATTCCTGGGGGGTCATATATGGTTTGCACACTCAAGGGCCTAATGGTTAAGAACATGTGTTTCCTCTTTGGAGGTCACAGGTTCAAACTTTGAGGGGGATAGGGTTTGTACACCTCCTCTATATACTTTAGTAGTCAAATTGTTGTGCATAGGAGTCCCTTGTTCCACAAACAAGGGGATCTTGTACACAATTTGGTGTCTTAATAGGATGTGACATTAAAGTTAGATTATCATTATAGTTCCTAAAGACATTGGTTAGTCTGGATTTGGAATCTTGAGTTTAGTTGTTCCTCTTGTTAAGCTCATTTTTTCTTTACCCTAATATATTTTTAATAAGAGTTGCATGAAATAATTTTGAAGCTGAAAAATTTAGGTAGTTAAGTTTATTATTTAGACAAAATGTCATTCTGAAATATACTTGGAGAAATCAGGTTTATTTTAATTGATTTTTTTAATGCTGAAGGCTTTCTATAGATTAGAATATCACTAATAGAGTGGTGTATTAGAGCACAAAAGATATGGAATTTGGATAACCACATTTAGACAAAATGATAAAATTCTAATATCCACAATTGTAACTATAGAGTTCTTTGTTATAGAAGGTCACATAAAAGATAAATGAAAAGTAACGTTCCCATTAATTTTCACTAGCTGTTGCAAAGAACTTTCTTTGTTTTTGGGCCTGGACAATTTGGTCCATGTGTCTTGAGCAAAATATTATATAGGTTTCCAGTTCGATGATCAGCACTAAGAAATCTTAAATCATAGAAACATCGAGATATTATCTCAAATTGTTCATTTATTTAAATGTGTGGGATGGTTTTGTATGAATTTCAATATTATTATGAAAAATGCCTGGGTGTTTTTATCTAATCTTATTTTCTTCCACTCAAATGAAATGTGTATTTCAACCATTTTCTCCACCCTTTATCTATTTGGTAAACTGTCGTGCTACATTTTCTGTGATATATCAAATATATCAATGCTCAAGATCAAATGCAATCCCTTTGTCATAAAATCTCAAGTATCTTTTATTTATGTTCCGAACTTTATCTTAAACTGTATTACATCCAATTTCTTCTCTATGATGTCTGATATTGTGAAATTACAACAAGTTCACGATTTCACAAAAGAAACAGTTTCTGCTGCAGTGGCAATTTATGAAATTGCAACTGGGCACTTTCTTTGGTTCTATGTTTGACATCCCATAGCATATGAGTTCAATCCTCGAATTTCAAGAATAGGTCTTCCTTTTCTCAGGGTTTATCTTAAGGTAGTATTGAGAATATACTACCTTATATTTTGAAATTTCTCTTTCTCTTACTTCCTCCAAAATCTAGTTTCTTTCTAATAGAACTGCACCAATAGAATGTTTTAACCATATGTGTATGGACATTGGATGAATGCCTTGAGAATAGTTTTGGTTCTTTCTTGTAACTCACTTTTCTGGTAAGCATAAATTCTGGATTACCTTTCTGTCTTATTGCTACAATTTTTTAACAATACGTCTTCTAGTTGAGGGGCTACCTCTAACCAACTTGATCTCCATCATGCTTAGCATCCATATACACCTAACGCATTATTTTAATTAAAATTTTGGACTTTTAATTTTATATCACCTTTAACCATCTTTCTCTTTAGCATGCTTGGCATCCTTATACACCTAATCCATTCTTTTAATTAAAATTCATGGACTTTTAATTTTATATGACCTTTCACCATATTTTTCTCCAACATTATTAGCATCCATATACATCTTATCCATTCTTCTAGTTAAATTTATTGATCTTTAGTTTTATATCACCTTGAACAAGGTCATGGATGCCATCAATTGTTTAAAGTAGGGAGTCTTGCTAAGCATCTAGGAGCATTCCAGATAGTCTCACCTAGGACAACGTTAGAAAATTTCAATCCTTTCCTCATTATTTGGCTTAATTGTGCTGAAACATCGTACCGATAACTTCAAACATTTTGGGTATTTCAATTTTCCATGGTACATTGGGAATCGTCTTTCTACTTGCTAAAGATTTTTAATTGCTACTGAACTAGAGCTTTAGATAAGTCGGAAATCAACACCTTAATACTTATAAATATTATTTTTGTAGTGTTGGCATTTTTTTATCAAACTTCATATGGATTTTGTTTCTATGCACTATAAGTTGAGGTTTAGTTGTTATATAATTTCCAAGTAAACTGTAGAGTGCAGGATGATAACAATTAGCGAGCACAAAATTCAGGAAACATAAGCATTACCAACTAAAAATAGACGTCTTGAAGAAAATAGCTCGGGTTTATTGTTTGAACATTATTAAATCACTAGTCACGGACACAAGAGAATTTCTTGCTAACCTTATCGTACAACACAAGAAGATAGCTATTTTCAATCTCCAAAAGTTTCAAAGTCTTGATTTGGCAGCTGCATATACCAACTGTGCATGATGAATTTACATTAGCAAGAACTTGAACTTGAAACCAACTCTACTTTAGCATATATATTTTTAAGAAACATGTTTAAATATAGTAGCTCAGTTGCAGTGTGTTTTCACTATGAGTTAGTCACTAATTCAATTCTTATGGTACTACCATGTACACAAGTATCATATTAGGGCTCAACTATTGTTCTTGTAAAATTGATACAGCTTGTAATCCAGGATGGGTCTTTAGGATGTTTTTATTCTAATTACATTATTTACTTGCTTTACATTGGATGCCAACCAGATTGAAGGTTTGAAAGTAACAATCCGTTATTGTATGCTTCAGGTTATGTGAGGGTAGTGAGCTGTTAGAATGGATCGTTTCAAGGTATATGAATTCTGAATTGCATTTTAATTTTCGAGGCATGTGCTATTGCATGTTTTTCTTTGGGTTTGGGTTTCATTTCTCTATTCCTTTACTTTAAACATGTTCATTTTTTGTCTTCTAAGGTTTAGATTTATTGGTGTTAAACTGCATTGAAAGTTATGCAGATATTTGAATTCCCTTTTTTGGTCATTTGTTGGACATTAATAAAATTATCTTATCCTATCTCACTGCTCAAAGTAATATGGGGTTATGATAAAACTTGGATGATTCATTTTTATTTTTTTAATTAACTGAATGAATATGTTGCTTCCTGCTTTGATTTTTCACGAAGGAAAGTATTCACAAGATGTTGCAAAAGCTGTTGTCGTTCAAATTTTAAATTTTATAAATTTTTGTCTTTTTCAGGGTGTGGTTCATCGAGATCTCAAGCCATAGGTATCCTCTTACTAATATTTTTTTTTACCATCCTTATTGTAGAAACTATAATATGAGACCTTAAGCTAGAGTGATTCCACACCTAATTTTAATCACCATATTTAATTAAACTACTGGTGATAAAAATTTTCTTAATTACCAATACTTGTTATAGGACTTGGATGAAGATGAATTGCTTGATGCTTATGTAATTACTCTTATTTACCTCCACCCAATATTTATCACCATTTCAGTTTTCTTTACTGGTAAGGAGGTTTTTCTTATCTGCCAATTCTTGTTATCAAAGGCAATAGATGAAGCTGAATTAAATCAGGTATATATTATTATTATCTACCTCTACCTCTACTTGATTTTTATTTGCTACAAAGCAAGATATTGATTATGTGATGATGCCCATTTACACAGTATGAAAAATAGGATTTATGATATGTGAAATACAAAGTGTTAATATTTTGTGGATGATATTATAGTTTTGTAGTTAGCTTAAACATTTCTAGGAAACTATAAATGGTGAATAAGACCTCTAGCCTAAATTATCCCAGACCTAATCTTATCACCATATCTACATAAATTATCGTTAATGAGACTTTTTCCTAATTGCCAATTCTTGTTGTAAGAGGCCTTAGATGGACATGCATTTCAGTCATGCATCTGTAATCCTGTATCTACTTCCACCTCTATTTGTATTTTATTTGATTTAAGGAAACCGATTGATTCCTTGATAATGGCTACTTACTTGGAAAATGGGATTCGTGATATGTGAAGTAGTGTTACTATTTTGTGATGAATATTAATATTTTAGTTAGTTTCAAAGTTTTCTAGTGGAAACGTTGTGGCCTCAGATCACCTTAAACTTCTTGATAGTTTTCATTTTAAAAATTATTTTCACGTGTATGCATACTGACTTAGAAAACAAACATGTATTGCTGGAACAAAATTTCCTCTTCACTAGCAAGGATGGACATGCAAATTTGAAGGCTATAGATTTTGTCTTGTTAGACTTTGTTAAGTCAGGTGTATTTCACATGGAATATTGGTAGCTGATTTGAGAACTTGATTCACTTATCAAAAATACAAATTATCTATTCATGAAGCTAATAGTACTTGCATCTGAATTTGGGGATATGTGCAGATGAAAGATTAAATGATATTGTAGGTAGTGCATGCTATGTTTCACCACAAGTTTTTCACATGTCTTATGGTACAGAGATTTGTGGAGCATTGATGTCATTGTATACATCCCTATTTGTGGTCACTGACCTTTCTGGGATTGAACTGAGTCTAGTATTGTTCAAGCTATTTTGAAGGCTGATCCAAGTTTTGAGGAGGCTCCTTGTCCTGCTGTGTATTTTGAAGAAAGGGAATTTTTCAAATGTTTGCTTAACAAGGATATGCATAAAATAATGAATGTCTCTAAGGCTCTCAGTGAGTAGTGCACTTTTCAATAAGTTCTCATTTTGTTGAGTTTTGTCTTTCTAAATATATTGTAATTTATTTCTGACTCTGTTTGAAATTCTACATCCCATCCCTGGATAAACATTTCTCATAATTTCAATATTCCTTTGGACATTCTAATCTATCATGTTGTGAGGGAATTTATACGTGCATCAAATCTTCAAAGAGCAGAGCACTGACAGTACTTCTCTTTCATATTTGAAGAGTGCAATAATTTTCTCTCTGTAAGTTACTAAGTAGTTTTTTTTTGAAATTTTCTAAGGTCTAGAGTTTCCATGTCCATTTCCTTTATGTATACCAGATATGCCTCCATTTGGTTGATGTATGATTAGAAGTGAGGTGTGAATGCATGCATTTTAGAATTAGAATATTAGATAGAAGATTTGTTTTGAACTTATTACTAAAATGGGTCTATAATCAATTCCACCACAACCACAATGAGAATAAAGGAAATAATTAGAAGAGTCCCTTTTAGTGGTACTTGAGAGTTATGATGGCATTTTTTACTAAGGGAAATCATTGTTAAGTCTTCATGATACCACACAGACCTCCATTTGTTTGATGGTTGGTTACAAATTATAAGTGGGTGTGAATGGATGAAGTGTGATAGAATCATAATTTTTGAATTTAATACTTTATGACTATAATCACTCTATACTCAATTTCAACACAAGCACAACCATAAGAAAGGAGAAAAATTTCTTTTCAAGGGTATGATTTTCTATGGCACTTTGAATTGATACCACTCTCTTTTGTTTCCGAGTGGTAGGATGCTTTTTCCCAGAAGCAAGTCATTTTACACACCCTAAATAAAACCTACCATTAATTTAGGATTTTTAATGTCTCCAACCTTAACTGCATATGTTTTATGTACTATACTAGAGAATTTAGTGACCTCCTAGTGATTTCCTCAATAATGAATTTTAAAATCTTAAGCAATGCTTCACCTAAATTATGACATAATTTCTAATGAACTTGAAACTTTGTATTTATTGGAATAAATCTTTTGGGAGCTAAGGTAGACATAAATGAATGTAAGGTTTATTAAGTTTTCCCCTAGTTACCAAACTAGGTTGAGTTTACTAGGAATTGACGATTTGACTAGACTAGAACCCTAAAATGGGTTGGTCTCGTTCAGAACCAATGAAACTGGGCCACACTAAGTAAAAATGTTTAGACCTAGGTTGATCCAATCAGTTCTAGAAAATCTTGGATAGGTTTGGTAGGCCAAACTCTGGTTGTAACTTGTTTCATACATCAGGTGGTACTAATCTTATGGTCATTCACATGGATGATGCTGAAACAACCTGAGTGTATTTTTGAGAAAATATAGGAGGACCGAGAGCCATTATTTCTAGAGGATGAATTAATGTGGTTGTAGGAAACCACTAAGGTAGGGAAAGGGTGAGCTATAAGGCCTCTAGTTTCCACACATCCTAGGTTTTTATATTATTATTGTTTATCATATGATTTCAAACTTGACTGTTGACATTGTATAGATTGAACATTGTCCACTTTGGTTTATAACCAATGTTCCACCAAATTTTCTATGTGTGTGAGTGTGGGAGCAGGGGAATGATCGAAAAAGATAAAGGTATGGCAAGGAACAGGAGAAAGGTATGCCAAGATTTTGCTAGTGATATGAAGCATCAAACTCCTGCCCAATATGTTGAAAGGATGTTGAATGAGTCAGGGCTTATACACTACTGAGGTACTGATTTGTATTTGTTGAGGTTTGCAGTGGTTCTTTCCTTCAATGTTGGTAAGGCCAGGTCCATGGATGGTTAAATGGCATCGATAAATATACGCTGATACCTTCATTTTTTAAAGACTCTCAAGGAAAAAGAACTATATTGAGCAGAGGGTTGGCATTGGGATTAACTTAGATGCCTTTCCATGAAATTCCCGTTGACTTTTTTTGGACCCATTCTATCACCCAGGTAACAATTTTTTTGAATTTCATTAATTTATCTCCTCTACCCTTTTTTCATTCTAGAATTTCAGTTCTAAGCTGTTTTGTTTTGGGGATTTATACTGTACTAGCTCTTTATCTTCTCTATGGAACTAGGATTATCTTGGCTGCGGAAGTCAACCTTGCGAAAGAGGTCACTTGCTTTTTGGTGAGGCTACACAATTATTGTCTGAAAACACAAAAATGTTCTTTGTTGTTGAATCTATTATTTTGGTAGAGATGAACATGTTTGAAAGCTCTTTCAACATTCTAGTAGAGGCTAAAAAGTTCCATCATTGTCTACCAACTTTATAAATATATGCTAATTCTTTTGAAAGTTCAATGCTTGTTAGGTGGAAATTGTAAGGAGAGGGGAAATTGAACGTCCAAAAATAGAAATATATCCTCTTGAGAAACCTTAAAATAAATGAAGTTCACACAAGTTTGTCCATCTGGAAATTAATATATCTCAAGCCTGCAACCTTCAAAGTGCAAATAAAATCAGATATTAGAAGTACCTTCACCATTTCTCTATCAGTTACACTGCCATTTACAATTTACTCTGATTTATTTCAAAATCTTATGGTCTTTTTATCCATAGTGACTAGCTATGTATTCCACCTCGTCTAAAATGTGCATGAGTTTCTCCATCTCAAAATCAATATTTGTCATGCTTGCAAGCTTTAAATTACAAAAAAAAGGATATTAGAAGTACCTTCAATTTTTCTCTGTTAGTTACACCGTCGTTTACAATTTTTACTTTGATATGTGTCTAATTTTTGTGGCCTTTATACCTGTGGTGACCAAGTATGTATTTCACTCCTTCCCAACTAGCCATATTCCAGCATAAAGAGTATACAAAATCAGAAAACATTAAAATTGTGTGATCATTTAACATAAGGTATCCCCACAGATTTAACCTTTTCCTTGTCATTGCAAGCATTGTTGTCTTCATTTCTTGTCAAGGTCCCTTGAGACTTTTTTTTTAATCTTTGATAATGTTTTACTAGTAGCTTGAGATCAGATACCTTATGTACATACTTCAGATATAATATAGATCAACTGGACCTCTGTTTCTTATTCCTATTCTATAGAGAAGGTACTAGTTCTTCTAGAATCTTCCTTAAGTTCGTTAACTTCTTTTCTAGTTGGCAGTCTCTTGCAGATGGGCCATCTTCAACATGAAAATTGGACAGCTTTGATATGGATTGGCTGGTTTTCTACTTGTTTTTTTTAATTTCCTTTTGTTTTTAACTTTCTATTATAGGGGAATGTAATCCTTGAATGCATTATTAGTAAAATTACATTTTTCTTTGGGTCATTGCAGCTTCTATGAAATACTTGAAATACTTGGATAAGCACACTACTTGGGAGTATCTTGAATTACTCACTAGTAATAACTATTGATTTTCCATATATATCTATGCTTTTAATAATTACGAAAATTTCTTTGAATTGTGTGTGATTTTTTGAAGTTGACATTTACTTGAAATATTCCAAATTCCAAAACTCCCTTTGTGAGATCTGAATTTAGTATAAAATTTCAGTTAGACTGTCATGGTTTAATCCATTTATTGCAGGGATCTCTTACAGATGGCACAGTTTTCGGCTCAAGCTTTGAGAGGGGTGGTCCAATATAATTTGAAATTCATAGTGGTCAAGTAATCAAAGGTTAGGTCTTGGGGTTTATAGTTTATAATTTTATACCTGTAATTACTAATAACTATTCGGTTTCCATATATATATCTATGCTTTTAATGATTAGAAAAATTTCATTGAGTTGTTTGTGAGTTTCTGAAGTTGACATTTACTTGAAATATGCCAATAAAACTTTGTATTCGAAAACTCCCTTTGTGAGATCGAATTTAGTATAAAATTTCAGCTAGACTGTCATGGTTTCCTCCATTTATTGCAGGGATCTCTTACAGATGGGACAATTTTTGACTCAAGATTTGAGAGGGGTGATCCAATAGAATTTGAAATTGGGAGTGGTCAAGTAATAAAAGGTTAGCTCTTGGGGTTTATAGTTTATAATTTTATACCTATAATTACTAATAACTATCAGGTTTCCATATATATCTATGATTTTAATGATTAGGAAAAGTTCTTTGAGTTTCTTGTGAGTTTCTGAAGTTGACATTTACTTGAAATATGCCAATAAAAATTTGTATGCAAAAACTCCCTTTGTGAGATTTGAATTTAGTATAAAATTTCAGCTAAACTGTCATGGTTTCCTCCATTTATTGCAGGGATCTCTTACAGATGGGATAGTTTTCGCCTTAAGCGTTGAGAAGGATGATCCAATAGAATTTGAAATTGGTAGTGGTCAAGTAATCAAAGGTTAGCTCTTGGGGTTTAGAGTTTATAATTTTATACCTGTAATTACTAATAACTATTGGGTTTCCCTATATATCTATGCTTTTAATGATTAGGAAAAGTTCTTTGAGTTGTTTGTGAGTTTTTGAAGTTGACATTTACTTGAAATATGCCAATAAAACTTTGTATGCCAAAACTCGCTTTGTGAGATCTAGATTTAGTATTTCACGAGGGACATAAGAAGTCAAGATTGTATCACTGTTTGAAATTCATAATTGATGTCAAATATTGATCTATTATTGTATCTTTATTTGATATACAATCAAGACATATCCTTTCAAAACTAAAAACATGGATTTGTTTTGCACATTGCAATTACATTTGGTAGTTTGTGTCAAATTCATTGGTATGCTCATTTGACCACTATATTTGAAGATTTTTTAGTAAATGCATGAAATTATTAATTGATAATGTATTTGTGCCTTGAAGGTGATCTAGTTCCCCATATAATTCCAAATTGATCAGACAAAATCACAAGGCATCCATTGCAAGAATTGAATCCAACCAAGGCTATTGATGATCCTGAGATAAAAGCATGGATAGCTTTGGGCTGGACCAAGTCCAAAGAGAATGGAGGTGGAAAAAAAGAAAGGTCATCTTATGTCTTTGTACAGTATATTTATTATTTACCAATCTATTACTATAATTCATTTGTTGGTGTCTCAAGCTATAGTAGAACATAAATTATTAATTTAAAATTTATTTGTTACATGCAAAAAAGATTCTCAAGATAATTCACTAGATGACAGCTCGAAGCCTAAAAGAATACAAGTCATTATTAACATAGGTGGTATGTGTAGGTTGAAAGTTGTGATGTGGCTGAAGAATTCAGGTTGCTTGAAGTTTCCCTTCAACAATATGCAGCTAATCACGCTACTGGTAAATCCTACAACTTTCTTGTTAAAGGTGGTCATTTTACAGGGGATCATAAATTCGTAGTGTATGCAAGGGCATAATAGAAGAGCACACATACACATACACAAGTTCTCAACTATACATATATTGTGTACTCTTCATATTCCATGAACAAACAATTAATTCTACATTGAATTGTATATATTTGACAGGGCATTTCAAAATAATATATTGTTTGTAATCAAGAAGTTAAATTTCTGCATAAATGCCTAATATAGATTCATAGTTGTTATGTGCTTAAATGCTGGAGAAATTTTAAGTTAATTTACAACCATGAATATATACAGACAGTTGTTGAGGAAGGAATCGTTGTTGGTGGAAGGTGTGGTCTATTAAGGCTTGCTTCAAAGGTTGATGCTATCAAAGATACACTTGAAAATAATGAGTAAAAGGTTTGATATTTGTCTTTTTCATTCAGGATCAAGTTCAATGGTGGTGGAAAATATTCCAGAGCCATGTTTTATATTCGAATGACACATTATTTTTTGAACATAGAAATATTATGTGTACATAAAATTCCATTTTTTTAATCTTTTGCAACTTGTTATTACATGGGATTTAAACTACTTTGGCCTTTTTGGTGCTCATATATTGGTGCAGGCATTATTAAACGGGATTTAAGGTACCCATTGAAATTAGTTGTAAAGAATGTTGGAATGAATGGAAGTGTCATGGCTGAAAAGGTCAGGACAAAACCTACCATGATTGTCAATTACTTTTCATGCTTATTGGAGTTCTTTTCCTTTTAATGCAGGAAAACATAGTTATGTTTAGAGTCAGCCTAATTATAGATGGTGTTATTTCTCTATTCGCTACACTTTTTAATATATACTAGATTTAAATTATATTCTTCATTTTTCTTAGGTACTGAATAGTGTAGATTTAGCCTTTCAAGTTTAATTAACCAATTCTTAAATTGAATTTGTTAGATTAGATTTTCCTATTTTGCACATGATCTTGGTTACTGTTGTTAACCGTTGAACATTATAAATAATTTGCTTCATCATCTTTCTACTTTACAGTTCATTGTTTTTCTACTTACAAGTGAGAATCTTTTATTGGATTTTGCAGGGGTGAGCTTAACTAAGTGGTCCATTGAGTATGAAGAGCCTACTGCTAAGGCTTTGCCATTGAGTATGAAGAGCCTATTGCTGAGGGTTTCAAACTATTAAGTATGGTTTTAAAGCTGTCACAGGATCTAAGTATGGCTTATCATCCAAGTACAAGTGGGATGGTTTAGCCATTGTAATATTTTGAAAATTCATCGATGTACTAGATGCTTTTCATGAAAGTTATATGGAGATAGTTTTTGAGAAAACTCTTATTTATTGTAATACTTGACATTTCATATAATATACTTTGTGTTGTTTAAAACTTATATGGTTGTACTTTATATTATTTATAAGTGTTGTAATTAACTAATTAATGTGACATTGCATAATTCACATGTGTATTAGATGATGATAAATAATGTATGATTATTCTTTTAATTTAAACATAATATTATATTAAAAAATTATATTGATTAATAGTGGACACCATTAAACCTACTGAAATATAATAACCACATATAAAACGACCAAAAATGGCTAAATTAGTGACCAATAATTGAGATTAATGACCAAAATTCACATATAAAATGACCAAAAATTGAGAGATACACAACCAAACAATCAGATATAAATGACCAAAAAAATGACCAAAATTCTCATATCAATGACCAAAAAGTAGTTTTGGTGGCTAATTTACGGTCTTTTATTACGCGACCAAATTTGATCATATTCTATTTTGTCATGTGGTAATTAATTTGGTTATAAATGTGATCATATATTTGGTCATTGATTCAAATATATGACAAAATTAATGACCAAATTAATGACCAACTAACAAGCTATAAATGACCAAAATAAAAATGACCAATTTTGGTCACATAATAAAAGACTGTAAATTAGCCACCAGTGATCGCCAAACCAAAAGTGGTCATTTATATGTGGATTTTGGTCATTTTTTTGGTTACTAATCTCTCATTTTCCACTAGTGTAAATTTTTCTCCCTACAAGTACGAGACCAGTTATCAGTCCTTCATTTGTATAATATACATCGTTCGGAGTCTTTAGAAAACATAATGCTAGATAAATTTAAAATATGATTAGTAAATACTTTGAAAATTGTCTTTTCCATATATTGGTTACCAAACCATGGCCAAGACTCAGACCTTAAAATGAATATCAAAACACTACGCAAATTTCTTGTAATGTTGCTAGTAAGGTTTACAACCCAATTTCCTTCTAAACTGTTGAAGAAATTATATAGAAGTTCAATATTTGATGGACATGCAAGAAGTTTTGGGAAAATTCAAGGGGACTGAATTTGGTATGAGGATATATCCATGGCTAATTCATCCAAAGAGAGAGGCAATCAACATAGACAAGAACATAAATGGTGGATTCCCACTCCAAATATTCCTCGTGGGGCTCTCTCATACGATCCAAGAAAATTCCTATTGAATTAGAGGTACTCAAGCAAACATTGAAGGAAGCGATGGCAATCAATGCTCAGGTTTTATCAGAAGTGGAGATCCCAGATTTTTACTTGGTATCCCTATTAAAGGTAGTTATATGCCTATTAAATTTTTTCTTACAATAATATATGGAGTCACAATGAATAGACCATGTAAATGGTTTATGAAGAATCCTATAATCTTTTTATTTTTAATTTAGGAGAACGAAAGAGATATACTTGGAGAGAAAATTTACTGCCATATAACATCATATCAATTCTATCCAGAACCCCTCTTGTATTCCCTGGACTTATCATTAGAACACAACATTTTGGATTTGAATAATCGAATAGAAGCCTCTATAGTTATACACAAACATAAGTTGCACAATAAGGGAAACAAGCCATCCATATGCTCTTCGGGATCCACACTCAATCATGAGAAACATGAGGTCCTTAGAGAAAGGGATAAGACTCTTCTCCTTTTACTCAAGTAGAGGTATCTTGGCCTTTCACAGAGAGTATTAGATATGAAAAAAATTCAGTATAAGAAGGTGATCACACCGTTAATTTTCTTTTTTGTAATACAATACTGTCACATACCCCAATTTTGTAAAATAATGTTAATTGCTTTAATTTGATTTCCTAAGACATTATGTTAAATTTAATGCTAAGTAGGAACTGATGACTTAGCAGAGTCAAAAGAGGTGGAATGTAATTCTGAATATTTTATTATTAATAAATAAAAAGTAGAGACAACAGCTTGGGAGAGCTATTAATAAGAGTGTTACTGGTCAAACTGGTGGAAGGAACTAGGTGGAGAGCAAAAGACAAGTGGCAGCATCCTCAAACACTTCCTATGTTGCAGGTGGCAACTTCGCTACATTTGGGGTCATGATCCCCCAAGAAAGTGGGATCAGAGCAGGTGGCTCAATAAATGACAACTAACCCAAAAAGACCTAGGCAATCTTTTAAAAGTACCCAATGAATAGAGCTGGGGTTGCTCAGCTATTTTCCAGGAGAAGAATCATTCAGGAAGAATGCACTTCAAGGAATTCATTGGGGAGAAGGGAAAACTGTAAGGAAGGTGTTTTGAGATATCATCTGCAGTAACTTGGTCTGATACAGCTTGCTAGCTGAGAGAATTTACTGATAAGTTCAGAATTGGTATTGGGTCTGAAGACTGGTACTTGATTATTGTTGCACCTAGTTCCAGCCAGGGAGACCAGAGCAAGCTTGGGGGTCCTGAGGAGTCACTGTTTGAGTGCTCTCTAGAAGTTGGTAGGGAGGAATGGCCTCCCATTGCTATTGTCGTCCAAGCTCAAGAACAGGTTCTGCCATCTAATAATCTTTGTTTTAATATCTGTGTATGATTCAATGTTATGTTTGTAGTTTATGATGTGAATATTTAGATGGTTTAGTAATGAATTTGTTCTTAGTTTGTTTAGTAATAGAATCATTTAGATGAGAAATAAAACCCCACCTGTGTTTTTCCTCATCTGGAGTGATCCAAACCGTACTCCAGCACAGGGGTGAAATTATAAATAAAGATAATATGATGAAAATGCAGAATAGAATGTTAATGGAATTATAGATTATTTTATTTTATTTTGTTAATCAGAAGAAATATTGTTTGTACCAGGAATAGTGTTAAACCTGGACTGAGACTGTCAGTTTATTGGAAACAGAGAAAGAAGCTATATTATTTACTAATAGTAGTATGTGTGGGTAGATAAAATAGTTCAAGATACAGTATTTACCTTTAGAAATCTTATTGCTTATTTGAATTCAAGAAAAGGGTATAATAGTTAAACTAGAGTAGGGTTAAGATAAATAAAAATGCTTTACAACTTTACAGCCTACTCTCCAGTTTTAACTACTGCATGTATAATTATCAAATTGAAAGAAAGATTAGCTAGAATCTTGATTTACTTCTACAGTTAATTTGGTTGGTATCAGAAATTACTTATGGATAGGAATGTAAGTTATTCATCCATTCTGTTCCATCTAGTTAAGTTTAAATAAAAATATACAACTATTAACCTATTCTTTTAAAGACATCAACAAATACAGATCACACTTAGTTCTTATTCTTTTATTTATTTTTATAAATATTAACATTGTAGTATAAACAAGATAATCTAGAATATAGAGAGTACTTTCTATAAATTATTTAGTGCAATAAGTAAAGAAAACAATAATAAAATATTATCTTATTTTATGATTGTAAATAAATAAAGAATGAGGGTAATAAATATATAATTATAAGTACAGTATTAAGATATAGATAAGTAATATTTATTTGATTATAATAAACAGTAAACAAAATATAAATTCTGTACTCGAAAGCTGTATCTAACAGATACAAAAGTACCTTAATAAAAATAAAGTCATTATATACCGAAGAGTAACAATTATATAACAATATTTACAATTCTTTTAAAGAAAGTAAATTATTATAAAGTAATGTACAAAAAACCCTAGCAATTAATTTAAATAGTATTACAGAGTGAAACTTTATTGCCATAATGCATAGGAAATAACCAACGGAGCAACTATATGCTTGATTTACATAACCTAAATCATCGGTATGTCAACATAAACAATAATCCAACAAATCATTGAAGTGCTATATAAATAAAAGATATTTAATTTAAAAAGAGAACTGTGATTACTCTTATAAATTTATGAATTAGGGTCAAACCCTGCTAACACCAAATTATACAACAGAGTTTAACAAAATGGAAAGAGTCTAATACAGTGTATGAGCTCACGGCTTCAACCAAAAATTTCAGAGCGAGGCCCTTACAGCCTTCTTATCATTTATATGTATTTACACACAGTAGCAGTAATGAAAACTAAAATATATACAATCATGGCCGGAGCCAGAGCACCCTGCTTAACGCAAGGGCCTTATCATCCACCAAAAATAAAAAACTAAGTAATAGGGTAAACTGAAACCCCAAGGGTTGCAGACCATGACGACGCACCCACAATTGTCCCAAAGGGACCAAACAAGGAGGAACGACCATGGTCAAACCAGGCTTACCTGTGAACCAGCACCTGTTGTCTCAACTTCGTATCAAACCACGCAGAGAGGAGAGCCGACACCTGCAGTCAACAGAGAAGTGATAATGTCAAAAACTAGTTACAAAATAATTAACTGGGTTTTGAAAATAAGACTGTAATGATAATGTTTTATTAAAATAAAGATTTCTTACCTTGATCTATGTCAAAGCGTGACACCCACAAGCAGCAATTAACCACCAGCCCGAGGAGGGATTTTCTAACTCAACCAATACCTACAGCGATAAAGGGCAAGAACAACAAGTCCAGCCAATATAAATCTTGGGTCGCAACCACTCTCAACACAAAACCATAATGCTGCAAACCCTAAACACCGACCACTATAGTGAAGTGAGACATCGACTGTCATCACTGAGCTAAAGAAAGGGAAGACAGTACAGTATTAGACCCCAAACTAAGCAAGTTGCGATGGATAAACCCTAAAGGAAGTAACACGGACCTAAACCCAAGTAACTATCAGTTATGTGACAGTACTCCTCTGTCAAACATTCATGATGAGCTTCAAGGAGAAACAACAAGCAGGGAGACTGCCACAGGCAAGAGACAGTGCAGATAAGGGCTTGATAATAGAGCGGCCAGAGAGCCCGAAGGCGACGGAGAGAATGCCCGACTAGGGTTCGAGGGTGCCTTATAACCTCACAATGCTTGGCCATGATGATGCCACGTCTCCAGATAAATTATTTTTCATGCAGTGGGTATTTTCCAATGTTCTCGACGAGAAATCACTAGAGGCGATGAAACAAATCATTCATGCTGATTACGATGGTTCCACTATATTCCTTCACTCCAAATTCAACCTATATTACGTTGCATGAGAACAACAAAATCATTACGATATAAACTATTACAAGCTTATCAACGGTGTGGAGGTCTTACGACCCAATAATTTACATTTTGGTATACCATCGATTACACAACATAAATCAAGATTCATCCTTATGTTTATCATAAGCGTGGTCAACACTATGACCTAGTACTTTATAATACATCATCTTTTCACTTAACGATCTTTAGATCAAAAGATTATACCCTTATAATATAATAAGAGAGTTCTAGAAGTTAGGTTTGGTGAATATTATTCTAGTAGACCTTTATATGGGTAATCAAAAGCATATAATCTAGCAAGAGTAATAAGTTTATGACATAGCATTTCTACAAGCTTGGGTTGTATGAAATCAAAGGTTATAAGACTTTAAGGTTAGACCATAAACCTTTTTTTTGGGCACGGTCTTTACCATGACCCTTTCATTAATTCAAATATGGCTATATATTAGAATTATTATAACTTTAACCAATTTTTTCTAATTGAATTATAAAAGAAATTTACAAAACAAGCTTGGGGTAAATATCCTTCTTACTATTAATAACCTCTTTCACCTGGAATGTTTATTTATAAAACTAGTGAAGTTTGTATTTGAGCATGATAGGTCTGAAAAGATAAGGAGCTTGGAATGGAAAATAAATGATGCATTTATCAGAATGGATAAATCTATAATCCCTTTAACCTCAAATCTTAGAAAGACGGTTCAGTGATACATAAACTTCGTATCAAGATACATTATATTCTTATTCCAAGCATTAACCAAACCCATCGTGATGCGAATGTTTTTGTGCACAACTTCAATTAGACCCTTAACTTAGAACTCTATCATTTCTTAAAACTACTTGCAAAGAAGGGTTTAAAGCATTTTTACAATTGACAACACTGATAGTTATCGAATAGTTCAGCAAGCATTAAGAACAGCAAATTTACATCAACTAGAAAGAAGGACATTATAATGAATTTACCTCAATAAGCTTGGAAATTGGTTAGCATTTATTTTCTTTACTGATTCTTTTATTTGCGACGAACTTGTAATTAAATACTTTAGAAATTTGACAAGCAACACCCAAACTTCTTACCTGTAGTCTGTAAGAACAGGAAAACTTTTTGCATTAGCTTGAAAGCTAAGTAAGCCCAGAATTTCATGACAGTCCCACCTTGTGGTCGTAAAGAGAACACAAGTTAGTAAACTGAAAAGAACTGTTCTATCTTTAAACATAACCAAATAGATAATTCAGATAATGAATTTAGTAACATATAACTAATTAAATAATTAGTTTACTGCATTTATGAAAATTATATGCATTTAAAAATTTTAAATTTTTTTGGAAAAATTGGGGTTGTGACAATACTTTGGATTATTGACAATCTATAACATTCACATATTTTGATTTGGTGTTTATATTGCACACCATATTATGTTCATTATGATAGTTAATTTCTTTCAATATGTAATATTGTCATATGAGTCTCACTTAAGAATTTTTCTTTTACCACAAGGGTTTGAAAGAAATAAATTATATTATTTCCTACAAATGACCAAAATTTGTCATCAAGTAGAAAATCATCAACTGAAATTGGGATGCCAAAACAACTAAAGAATACAATCCAAATGATATCCAATGTAAGAAATTATGTGTTTTCGTTCCTGATGACCATTATGGAGTAGTATCAAAAGAATCGCTTGGACTATCAAACTCGAGGAAACTTCAGAGGCAGAGCCTGAGAAAATCATCTGGTCATCTACAGTGTCTTTTGATGATGCTTTTTCTTTTCGACTTAGATCACCTCCTGCTATTTTTCAGAGATTGGGATACTTTAATTTTGTAGAACAGTGGGCTTGATATTCCTCAAACTTTCTGAATTTTTTTTATTAGAGTGGTATTGCGCTACTTCAATTGTACATAATAGTTTCCCTTATATTGAAAAATATTTCTTAAGTTGCATATAGTCAATATTAGTGCTTGAAGTACATTCGGTTTTGAAAATTTTATGATACAAAGGTACAAGTTTTATGCAAATATCTTTGATGGTCCTTTCAAGTTAAACATATCCTAGACAGGTTTGAGTCTGTATCAGAGTACCTTGTCTCATTTATTTCACCACTTATTGAAGAAACGAGGGCAGAACTGCACAATACTCTTCAATCCATCTTTGAATCTCCATATGCAGCTGTGATCTTTCCAGAAAAAATATAGCCATCAGAATATGAAGTGGCAGTATAGAAAGTGCTTGTTGACAAAGAGTATGATATGGGATAGAAAAATGAAAAGCAAAATTTAATGCTAAAATCAAGGGATATTCTTATACTCTCATTAAGGGTACCTCGATATGTGGAAGACCTTCGTAACTACATGACAGATGTAGTAAATAGAATAGAGTGTCAATATAAATATACATATGGTGAACATGAAAATGGAAGTATGTTGGAGACGAAATTATATGTTTGAGATATGCATCATTTTTGCTCCAAAAATAGAAATACGCAAAATATATGTTTTGGTATTTACTTGGAAATATGGCTACGAATTTACAAATATGGAAAGATTTACATGATGACTTGGCTGCTGAAACAATAAATTTTTTTTTTTGTGAAGGAAGTATACTACGATACAAAAGTATGCACTCCCAATGTTTGAGGCCTTCTTTGGATTTTTAAGACTTATTTTTGGTCAATTGTTTTTTAGTGATTTTTAATGTAATTGTTTAAATGGACAAGCCATGAAACAAGGTCTAACCTAAGTAGGTTTTGTAGGAATATAATGAATCATTTGTCTAAGGAAAGGAATATGATATAGAAATATTCATAAACAAGCATTTCGAGTCCTACAAGTAAATGTTTCTCAAATTTGTGCTACAGTTACTACAGTCAGTGTTGTTAAAAAGAAAGAGAATCCATGTATAGATCTTATCCAAGGACTCCCTAGAACAGGGAAGATGTCAATGTTAGTTTCACTTATTTATATTTTACTACATATGAGGTACAAAGTACTTGTGTGTGCACCAAAAAATGTTTCAATATCAGAAATTGAAATGAGATTCCTGAACTTAGTTAGAAGTCTTCCAGATCATTGTCCCAATATTAATGACTTTCCTTGTATTCTTACCTCGAGTGACCTTGTACTAGTTGGAAATGAGGAACACTTGGATGTTGAAGGTCCTCTGGGATATATTTTCCTTGATTATTGAGTGCATCATCTGAAAAATTGTCGTCTTCCAATGACAGGATGGAGGAAGACTATGACAAATATTCTTGATTTCCATTAATTGACACTTTCACAATACGAATCTTCTCAAGAAACAACAAAAAAGATGGATTTGGTTAATTTTCTACAGTTTGTCAGAGAGAATTTGGAAATATTAGGTTCAATTTTTTTTGACTGTGCAAGAATTTTATTGAATGACTATCCAGGATCAATCTGAGAGAAATAAGACTTGGACCATCTGAATGAATTTGTTGAGATTTTTGTAAATCTTATTAAAAAAATGCAATTAAGGACAAAACCCTTAAAGAATGTTTTTTTTTTGTCATGGAGAAATTTCTAAAGAAGCATCAAAGTGAACGAAGAATTTGACAGAGAGTGATATTAACAATAAGAAAATATTAAAAGAAGCCCTTTCCTCTAGGAGAAGTGAATGTATGTATTTCTTAAAAAAAATAATTATGTTTTGAAATATTAACCCCCTACCAATATCTTTTGGAAATTTGTTTGTCACATGTTATGGTAGTATTTTCAACTATATCATCTTCTGGGAAGAGTTGCATGAACTTGGCAACACCATTTGACTTTTTGATAATTAATGAGTCATCCCAACTCAAAGAGGCTGAATCTACAATTTCACTACAAATTATAGGTGTAACACATGAATTTTTCATAGGAGATCTAAATTAGTTACCTGCAATAGTAACCGATAAGGTTTGTTTTAAGTGGCTTTTCTGAACAACTTTTTTAGTATTTAACTTTGCTACTATAGTTATGTAAAATTTTAAGTTGATGTAAATTTGGTTCATCAGCTTGTAGGGAAAGTCAAATATGGAAGAAGCCTCTTTGAAATATTGGAGATACTTGGACAACCTGTCCATATTCTAAATATACAATATCGGATGCATACAGCAAAAAGTATTTTACCAAACAGGGAGTTTTATTAAAACTATATCAAGAATGGTCCTAATGTTGAAATAGATCCGTATGGCTATAATTATCTTATCTAAAATGTATGGAGAATATGCATTTATTAATGTAAAAGATGGAAAATAAGAGAAATATGATTTTGGGAAGAGTAAGCATTACATCATAGAGGTTGTTGTTGTGATGTACATACTGTCTAAATTGTTCAAAGGTAATTTCTATTTTTTGCTTCTTATATACAGTGATATAATTTGTATTTATTTTTTGAAGTCCTAGTTAAAAAATGTCCATATTTGTAAATTATTTTTGAGAAATGTCTTATTCAATTTCAAGTGAGGTGACAAGGAATGGTAGTGAGCACTATGAACCCCCTTCCTTTATTTTGGTTCATCCTTGATGGGTGTAAAAATGACCTCCCCCATTGAGCACCTATATTTATCAACCAAGGCATGCCCACACTATAATTAACAATCATGGAATAAAACATTGGTGTCACGTCCCCATCCCTCAGACCGCCGAAGAGGACGAGACCAACACACCAAACAATGGGCAACCAGCCCCATGAACATAAACAAACATCAATGCTGGAGTTAAAACTTACAAGCATACACATATGCAGAATGAATCAACATCTAGCGGAAGCAACACACATACATTTCCAGCATAAAACATGTTCAACATAATTCATTATACAATAGATATAAATTGCAGAGAAGAAACAGTCAGTAGCACTTATCTTTCGATGAAGAATCCCACAACCAGCTACGTCGCTGCAACGTTCCACCCAACCATATGCCAGCGTGCTCATCAATCTCTCAGTACACTGCCACCCCCGAGCTGGGCATGATTCCTCCAAGGATAAGGGTCAATTCAGGCTTACACATAGCCAAGGGGACACAATCATCAAACCAACACCACTAGGTTTACCAGGCCATCAACAGATCGGCCAAGCCAGCACAGTCCAAGGGACAACCACTGAATACCAGCAGCAAAAGAACCCTTCACATCCCTGTGAAGAAGTAAAGAATACCAGGGATAATCCCAAACAAACGCTTAGCACAGCTCAAGCCCACAAGGAAACACAGAGTTGTTCTTGGCCCTACCATGGCCAAAACAACTCGGCTGCAATACCCAAACTAGGGTATATCAGCAGCCCAACTTCCCAATCAAAATGGTGGCAACAATCCATAGCCCATAGTGGATAAGAAATAGAACTCCCAGCATAACCATGGGAAACTCAGGCACAGAGGCGGCAATCAACAGCCAACCACAACGTGGGAAAGGCAACAGTCCCACAATGAAAGAAGTGAACACACATACACAGTCTGAGATGGAAAGAGGACGGACTCTCAATAGCACCAAGGTATAGCAGCAAATACCACTAATGGCATGGGAAAACAACAATCCCAAAAATGTATCAGGAACCACCACACAGGGGAAAACATACCCGATTCCACTTTGTGGAAAAATGTAAACGACCACTGATAAGCAGCGCCTCTCCTGGCTGCGTGAGATCCAGCAGAATCACTGCCGGTGCATGAGGATGAAACCAGATGGTATTCCTCTACGTGAGAGTGAGCAGACCAACAGGAGGAACAAAAACTGACCTCCCTATGCGCGCGTGGATGAACAGACCACGGTGGGGAACAGACAGGAAACCGTGAGGATGCGTAGCAGTGGTAGAGTGGAGTGAATGGAAAGTCGTGGGTGGAATGGGCATGTGGGAAAAGGACTGACAGTCCTGCCACCCCACTCCCAAAACAGTAACTTCCCCAGCTACCCAATACAAGACAATAAAGAGGTTGGAAGAGGTTGGATGAGACAAGAAAGGTGACAAATCAATAAGGTGGTAACACATGGGTTTCCCCCCCATAGATCAAGGTTTGACATCCCTCACCCCTTATCCTTTGGAACCATGCCATTTTCATTCAACGTTGCACTGTCGTAGCTGGTTGTGGTTTTAGTTTTAATTGATATGCGTATTTACATGATGTCGAATTATAATGTGCCAAATGGCACGATAAACCATCGGCAACTATCCCCATTGCCGAAGCACACACACAACCAAATCGATGGTGGGGCTTTTGCCTTGAGCTCCTCACCACGATTAATTACAATATATAAATCATTCAAACACGGTCAAAATCGGGGACATTACAATTGGGTTCAGGTGGTCCCCCCCACTGTGCTTTAGAAGCATTCATCTCTCAGGGAGAAGGGCTCCAACATTCATATCATTTGAGAGTAATTTCAGGGGAATTTGACGTGGAAGTGAGATAGTTTATTGTAACATTGTAACTATGAGTCCATCCTTTCTATTTTTGGGTTTGAGGAGGACTCTCCATCCTACAGCAGTATGATATTAAATAACGAGTATTCCATGATTCTGATGGTTTCCTTAGGAGGCTCTAAGCCTCCTAAGGCCTATTATGGGCCCTCGTTAGGACTTGGGGGATTGGACACCCAACCACTAGTTCCTATTATAGTCCTTGGGAGGCTTACTTAGCTTCCTAATGCATGTCAAGTGCTTGCTACATGCCCTGGGTGCTTGTATAACCATCCCACAAGAGGCTTAGGCAGCAATTGGGGACCTGCAACATTGAATATAAATTTTGTACTAAGTGCACTGGCTCTAGTGACATATAAGAAGTGATCTCCCATCTCTTCATTAAACCATTAGATGTCGCAAATCATAATGATATGTGGTTGAGTAATTTCATTGTGGGTGAAGTAATGTGCATCCACAATATACATCGAAAGAAGCCAGGTGCATTGTAGAATGCATATGGGGTCATACGAGGGGTATCATGTCAATATAATAGGTAAAAATATAAAGAGGTATAAAAATGTAAATGAAAAAATTGATACATACAACATTAGTGAGAATAGGGGTATTTTTAATTTGGGAAGGAATATTGGGAGGGGGTTAAAAAAATTATTTTGGGAGATATTTTCCAATATTTACTGAAATTAGGGGAATTGTTTCATATGCCACAAGCGAAAATTCTATGTAAGATAATCATTGAGTGAAGCACCCGTGGGAATTAATATGTTGTATGGGAAAGAACTCTATATTTTTGAGTTATGTGACGATGTTATGGGGCTAAAATTTGTGCGACTTATCCTAAAACCCAACTATAAGTCAAAACCATATTGGGCTTGGTTGACTAGAAGAGTAGAAGCTAAAATTATGTAGTGGTGTAATAGATATTTATCACGAGATGGTTTTTTTATTTTCCTGAAATCCGTCTTGAATGGTTTGTTGGTATACTAGTTTACACTTGCACATATCCCTTCAGGAATACATACACACATACATTTGAAAGTTGAAATTCAACTTCTTATGGAGAAGGATCTAGGATTATGAATATTTCCACTGGATTTTGTGACAAAATATCTCCCCACAAAAACATTTAGGAGGTCAGGGTCTCAAAAATCATCATTGCTCCTCTAAAAATTTAGTGGAAAAGGGCATCTCGAGACTGCTAACCTACAATGTTTTATGGGTCAAGGTAATACATCATAAATATATCTATGCTGTGTCTATTCTATACTAGATTATATTTATGGATATACATTGTAGACAAGCCTCCAATTTCTGGAAATCTATTTATACTACCTATGATATCATTGGATATTGGATCTCCTAGAATATAGGGAATAGGAAGATATTTAGAGTGGGATATGGTACTCGATTGAGTTTCAAGAATAATTACAGACTGCTGGAACACGTGATTAATTTCCTCACCAACCTTAGTATTATTCTCATGTATCATATCATTGACAACTACCTATCCACTCCTTTACAACAAGCTTGGTTATCTTCAAAATATTTAGGTTTCTCTGGTATGGATAAGATTATATAGTCCACATATATACAATTTTACTTGTTGACTGCCATATCCATATTACAAAAGAGGAAGAAGTAATATTATGGATAAAGAACCCTTGTGAGGGAACATACAAACTGAAATACAACTAGTTGTTGCTTCATGAAGAAGAAGGTCATCCCCCCCAGAGCAATGGATAGGCCATGTATGGGATTTAAATTGTCCTCTAAAGTTGAATTTATTCATGTTGATCTCTTCAGCCAGTAAGGTTCCAATATGGGATCAACTTACGAAACTCTATTTGTTGGGGCCTCAAATATGCTCTCTCTACTGTCAAGATGATTAATCTATATCACATTTGTTCATTAATTACCCTTATCTTATTGAAACATGTAGATATGTTTCAGACTACACTCACACTCATATTTCTTGGGAGGGGAATGACCTATTTGATGATTTCGTGAGATGGATGTACTCCCTAAATTTCCTACGATACAAGGCTCTTTCATCACTTCTAATATGGGGAATATGTCCCACACGAAACAAGTAAATATTCCAATACACTAGTGTTCATCCTCATGTTTATGCTGCAAAAGTATTCCTATATTGGTACATTTTCCACATTTATCAAAGAATAAGCCATTGAGGGTCATTGAGCTTGAGTTTATTAATAAGTATATGGCATGGTAATTTTTTGATGGTGTAGATATTGGTCGACCTAGTATGGGTGTAGCTGTATAAGTGATCTACATCAATGATTCCTTATGCTACAAGTATGCAACAAATCTTGGACGTGCCACAAACAACTTAGCTTAGCTACATGTTGTTCACTTGATTCTAAAGCCCTCCCTCAACTTGAGGATTAATCATATTTAGATATTTGGAGACTCCATCCTCATTAGTGAGTGGCAAAACTAAAATATACAACCAAAAAAAAATTCTTAGGTCACTCAATGAAGATATTATTAGACTTATTTTACTTTTTGACTACATTTCTTTCAATCAAAATTTTAGGGAACACAACTTATCGGTAGACATATTATCCAAACATGGATTACATATGTAAGAATACAATGCTCAGTTATGGTTGGTCAATAAATATGTGAGCAAGGAACTAGATTCAGGACCCACAAAGCATAAAACTGCCCATTGCATAGTTTTAAGAGTGTACTTGATAAACAATGTTTTATTTTTGGCCTCATTTTATGACAATATATGATAATAGTATATAGGAGGATAATATAAAACAAATAATAATATCATGGAGTTTTATGTATGTCTTAACAACTTAAGAATAATATGGTTCAAGTTTTATATCAATAAAAATTGGATCGTGATATTTTTCCTTGGAAAAAAAAGTATATATGTTGCGAGTAAGTTTATTAAAAAAGAAAATACATTTTTAGGCATTTTAATGTATTTGTAAAAAAGAAATTTCCATAATATAATTCATATTCAAGATATTCAACTTCATATTCGAAGTTTAAAAACTATCATAGAAAAATATTCATATGGAAACATATATACATTACATAGCACAAAACAAAATTGAAGATTCAACAACATATATCATCTATCATCAGCGTTTTCCACTAAATCTCAACATCCATCAAATATTTTCTCCATGTGTCCTAAAATATGTAGAGTAATCTTTGGATTTCCATTCTCAAACATCTTGAAATGTAATATTCTAGGGTTTAAATTCATACGATCTTTAGTTAATGTATCAATTGTGTTGTTCAATTCTCTATACACATGTGCATGAGATATATGATTGAAGTGTTGAGAAAATTTATTTAGTTACAATTCCAAATCTCTTAGTTAATATATTCTAAATTATGTTCACCTTTCATCCAACAAATTTCCATCATGGGATCACTAAAGACCTACAAATGTGTGAAGTGTTTGTGCATGGAAATTTTTAGTAGATATTTGAGTGCTAGAAGTCATTCTTGTTTGTTAGTTCCATTCCTATTAGAGGCTATGAAATGAATAAAGTGTTTATCCTATAGAAAAATAACACCACCTATGTCGCATTTACCTTCTTCACCCTAGATATTTCCAAAATTAAGAAAATCTATGTTGAACAAAACAAGTTATTCCTACACAAGTCAAACACATTAAGTAATCACTCACATAAGCATATAAAAAATTGGAATGTCAAGTATTATCTAGTTAAAATCCTCATAGAGGGAATCATTCTAGATACCCAACCAATGTCATTAGACGTAATTTATTAATGCAAAATGAAAATATTACATATGAGTTTCTCAAAAGATATAATCAACACATGACCCTCTATGATGTTTAAATAGAGAAAATTAGCCAATTAAGTGGTAATGTACATATTAATATAGTAATTAGTATCAAGGATAATATGAATTATCATATCACTTTATGTATAGAACAAATATTTCTGGATGTGGTATTAAATAAGTACAAATTCATACTAAATATTCCTAAGGAAATATTAGACCAAGTTGATATTAACAAACTCCTAAGCATCTAAATATCCTAAACCCTTCCCCCACCCCACTTAAGAAATAATTTCCCAGGATATGATTGAAGTATTTACAAAGGTGACATGATATGAGAATAAATGAACATTAGAGGCTATCCCTATTTAATGACAACTTCCTGAACTCATAACATAGATTAAAGTTGGAAAAAATAACTTATCTAAGAGACATTGTAAAAACTTATTAAAAAAGTGGTCCTCAATAATATTTGTAATGAAGTGAATGTGTATTTCTATGTATTTTATGTGGTGATATTGAACTATGTTTTTGGAAAGTTTTATGGTACTCTAATTGTCAAACTAAAGTGTAGTTGGATGGGGCTGCTAGATTCCAAAATCTAAAAGAACCATTTGAATCCACAAGGCTTATTGACTTGCATTAATTATGACTTGATACTCTACTTATACTAAATAAATAGAAAGAGATTGTTTCTTTTTAAAAGCCCAGTGCTAGGTTTGGAACCAAGAGTAAAAACATAACTTGCAGTAGACTCCTAATACTCACAATCATAATCCTAATTGAAATTAGTGAAATCAGTCAGTAAAAGAATCTCCATAGATTATATTGTATCAAAAACTAAATTGCACCCTAGATACAATGAAGTAATGTTTTTTGTTTTTCCATTGGATTTCATGTTTCATTTCAATATGATGGGAAATAACACCACTAATAAAGAAAATGTCAAGATGAGTATTAGTCAAAATACAAAAGGATATCAAGTGTTGATGATACATTGTGACATCTACTTTTGGTTTAATACAAATGATAACAAGCTTTTCTCCAAACTAGAAGGAATATGGGGTTGTCTTATAATATTCCACATCAAAGTGAATAACAAGGTCACTTGTATAATTAGACTATGAAAGGAAAAAACCTTCCTTTATTTGCAATACATTGAGGCCAAAACAATAATACAAATGCCCCAATTCTATAATTTAAAATTTATTCTTAACGTTGGATTTCAAATAAGTTAAATGTTTTGGGTCACTTCGAGTGAGAATAAGGTCATCAACATAAAGAATAATTACTATGCCATGGTTACCTATTTTTTAAGTAGACACATTGGGTCAGAATGACATCAAGAAAATATGGTATCAAGAAGAAAGCTATCCATTTTAGCATACCATGCTCGAGGAGATTTCTTAAGAGGATACACATATTTATTAATGTGACAAACAAGGTTATAGTGATTCTATAAATATCTATGATGCCATTTCATGTAAATTTATTCTTGCAAATTGATGTGCAAGAAGGGATATTTGACATCCATTTGATGGACCTTCCAATTATATGAAGAATCAAAGGCTATAACAAGGTGGATGGAATCCATTTTGGATATGGGGGGGAATTATTTATTATAGTCAATTCCTTTAACTTGAGAAAATCCTTAGAATTTAACAAAGGATTATTGCTCTCAACACTTCAATCCAATGAATACTTTACATCTTATCATTTTTATTGCGAAGAGGTACATGATTCCAAGTATCATTCACCATTAATGAATGATATTCTTCATTCATTGCTACATCCTAATGTGGATTCCCATAATATTTTGCAAATGTATCTAGATCATGAATCTCTGAAACTTGAGCTAAAAGAGAAGAGGCTCTATATAATTATGAACATATGAAAAAATAATTTAAAGGATAAATGGGAATATCAATAACTACTTTTCATATTGTATGGACCCATTCATACGATTGAGCTTCTAGTGTATGTTCATGTTCAACACTTTGTCCATATGAATGTTACAAATAGTAATAACATATTTCCATAAGAAATCATGAAATTTACAATTCTAATTTATATATATTTTTAATTGTTTCATTAAAAAATAGTAAATATGTAAATAATTATATACATTATGTTGAATATAAAAAGAGATGCGGCTAAAGTGGCCTTGATGATAACATTTTTTAATGTTAATCTTACAAAAATATACAAATGACCATATTAAATTTAAAACTCACTAAAGAGTATAAAGTTCCATTTTTTGTAAATACAATGGTTTGAATGGTTGTTAACTTTTCATATCCAGGGTTTCTCTCTTATGAGAAAATTATTTTTGTATTATATAACATTTTAAATTAAGGAAACTTGGGGATAACCAACAATGACTAAATATACTCATTAAACATATTTTTGAAATCACCACTAACTCTATTTGTATTCTATACCATAATTTGTTCCAACCATTTTTCTAAATAACTATCATTACATAAGTTCAAAATTAACTAAAATTGTGATAAATAGAAAACAAATGTCAAATGGGTCTAGATAAACAAATTCTTGGATGGAGTGTTATTTTCCCCACCTAGATTTTATAAATGTAAGTCATATGTTGAGACCATAATGAGTAAATTGTTGTATTGAATTCTATCCATATTTTTTTAAAGAGTATAGGTTTTACCCTTGGTACCATCCTCAAGATGAATGGAATTTCCTTAGGTTAATTATATAAAAATATAATAAAATTTCACATCAACAACATATATGTTGGAATAAAACATGTACATACTGCTCTTAGTTTTATCATTCTGATCATCTTCCTTTATTGGAATGATAACATTTCTTTTGTAAAAAAAACATGTTTTCATTTCAAATAACATGATCTAAACTACCAATCCCTATCCAACACATCAAGGTAAAAAAATAGTAATGTTAATGGAAAAACATAGTCAATGCAAACAAAGATTGTTTCCCTAGTCTAAATGGTTTATATCTAGAACAAACCAGAACATGATGAAAACCTTTTCCTAGAGTTATTAAATTACTTGAATGTAAAGAATCTATGCATGTTTCTGAAGGTTGTCGTCATTGGATTCAAGATTTTCAATCTTGTTGATGAAGAGATAACATTGAAAAGGTTGAAAGGAAACACGAAACAAATAGAACCTACAACATAATTTAATAAATCTACGAAATCGGCAAAGGAGAACCACTATAAATGGAATTAGATCATTTATGGAAAAAAAAATTGTAACTGTATTCACAATAAGAAGGGATAAATTACAAGCATTAATCCTTGGTGTTCTTCTTCTTACAACTATCCTTTTTCCTCAAGACCTCAACCTGTCCATATCAATTCTAGAGATTTTTTAACAACATATGTGTTCTTTCTTGGTCCTCCCTCAACCATCAGGGAGAGATTGTATTTTTAGGCCAAAAAGGATGAATGGATTTGATTATTACTTGGATAAGGTTAAGGGATCATCCTTAGAGGTTAGGGGTTCGACTGACACCTATTCTAAGTTGTTAGGATAAGCCTTGATGTTGGGATTTATTTTGGAAGGCTATTGATCCTTCTCTTTTTCCTTTTAGATGAGAACTGACACACTTTGTACACACGAAACCAAATTCAGGAAGAGGTGACGATCCTTGTACAAAAGCAAGAATTTTCACTTACACGTGTTGGATATATGCAACATGTGTTGACCATGTTTGACGCTTATTGTCATAAGGCACGGTGCAGTAAGGTTGATAGAAATGGGTTTCCATAAGGAAAAAAATCTTCTCAAGTATTTTGTAATGGATAATTCCAAGTATTTAGGCAAGTACAAATATTACTATTAGAGGATGACAAGAGTTTGGTGTAATATATTTCCCACCAAAGTATGAAGCTAGAGGGATGTGATAGGTGAAATGATTTGATTGATATAGGTTTAAGCTGAGGAAAAATACCATAGGTTGAATACTTTTACATTACCATATACTCTAAGCTGTGTATTCTAATTGACTCAAAACATGACTACCAACCAATACATTGTAGATCCATGCATAGATATCTAGGCCATGGCTACTGACATACAATGTATATCCATGACAAATAAGACTCTAAGTTTGGACATAGATACTATACATAAACTGTAGATCTATGTTAGTATGACTAAAAATTGATCATAACCACCAAACATACATCATATATCTATGCAATGACTCAACCAATCCAACGCATCATGGGGAAGAGAATAATGTAAATAATTACCCCTAGGGTATTCATCTGAAACCACCGAAGGTATGATTCCATCCATGTGAATAAATTTTTTGATGTTGAACTTGGTAGAAACCACATGTTTGACAGTAATTATGATATACTATTAAAAATGTAATGTAAATCACCATTAATGCAAATTACTCCTAAGGTACCCTAATACACTCCTTGAATGTGAATTAATGAGTTCAAGTCAAACATTCAAAGGAATATTCCAAGAAAAGACCAATAATGTAAGCCTGTTGTTGGAAGCAAGGTAACATGCCATTGAGGCATGTAGGCCCAAGGTAATATATCTAATTTATAGGTTTAACCCTTGAATAATGTGTTTGAGTCAAAAAAGGTGGACCCATTGAAGGAGTTCCATATTGATTCCCCCATCATCAAAACAAAATAAGATCTAAAATTATTTTTGAAATGGATATTAGACAGTGGAATGTCTCCAGGACTAGCTTAGAGATGATTAACATAAAGGAAGGGAAGGTAACTGCAAAGGATGATTAGAATGGTAGACCTTTCTTGAACATTTATAGAAAAATGGATGAACTGGTAGCATTGAATTAATGAGATGAGGACCACTACATGGTGTAAAAAGAGACTAATATATTCTTTGAAAACTAAAAAGGATAACATGACTCACAAGAGTCGATCAAATCAGAAACAAGATGGTAAAATGCAAGGAATTTATAAATTCATGTTCAAGGATTATAAATTACTACCATATAGATGTATACAAACTAATTTTCTGAATTCCCCATCAGGAATGATGAGTTCCTCTTAGTTTTTTAATGAGATGGAAGAGGGTAACAAACACTCAATGGAGCTCATCATGGATGAGTCCAATCTCACATGTTTTACGAACCTGTGAAATGAGGGGTTCAGTCCCAAAAGGGTCCTTCATTGTTTTATATTAGCGAGTCCAAAGAAGGTAAAATCAAGGTCAATTCATGTTTAGAGAGTCTAAAAGGACTAAAGGATATACTCCAATGTGGATTTTTTTGTAAATTTAGTCCCCAAGTGCTAAAAAAGGATAAAATGATACCTAAGAGAAATCTTCTAGTTATGATGAACTAGAGTATACCTTTTTCGTAAATAGTCAAACCAATCGAAAAAGGGGATAAATTACTGTCGAAAAGACAACCTTTATAACCCATTTACAAGCGTGAAAGAGCCAAGTTTTCTTGGAAATATTTTCCTATTTTTGGAGTCTGGAAAGAGCTTAAAGACAACTCCAGTGGGTTCCTTTTTCATACAAGTTTCACAAGCCCGAAAAAGGGATAAAATTATGCTCAACACCTTTTCACTTGGTTTGTAATGAGCGCAACTTTGGTATAAAAAGCACTTGGAATATTTTTAATTTTGTTAAGGAGCATGAAAAAGTAAAAAATAAACTTTTCCATAGATAAGAATTCTTCAATTTGAATTGAGATATCCAAAATAGATGCTAGAGTCTCTTTTTGAACTAAAAAAATCAATGAAATGGTAAAAATAAAATACATTATTTTAAATTATTAAAATAAAATATAATATTTTACCCCCCCCCAAAAAGGAAAAAGGTAAAACCTTTTTACCATTTTAATTTGCCATTGGGTGTGAGTGTGAAAGACTCTTTTGGGTGCCAATATTATAGTGGATGTTGTAGGGGAATCAATCATCCATTTCACATTATGTTAGATCTTGGTAAACCTTAACCTATTCCTTTTCCTTTCATAGAATTTTTTAAAGTTTTTTTATATTGTTTTGAATGTTATTAAGGTCATTATTTTGGGGCTAAGAGAAGACCCTTGGTGATGCTATTCTCCCTTTGGAAAAAGGTTTTGATGCACCCCCTGAAAGGGGAAAAGGTGGTGTCACTAATTTATGTACACGTGGTATGTGTACCAATGCTATGTATGTATAGGCATAGAGTCTCAGAGGCCCAAAAACCTAAAAGAAAATACAAGAAAGCAAAGAACTTTAAATTTTTAGATATGAATCTTGTGTAATGATTGTTTAAATAATTTATTGCAGAATTCTTTAAGTAATATGGTCATATGGAAGGAAAGAGAACATAAGATAGATGATTCTCAAGCATATAATGATCCTAATACCATAATGGCCTTAAGGGCATGAGCGATTCTAAAATTCTTACATATCCCACGGATGAGAAATTGAGCTTGTCTATTGGACCATTTGAATTGGATGTGGAATCCTAATCAACAAAATTTTCAAGTTGGGACTCATATCCTCACTTTGGATGTAGAAGAAATTTACTTCCTTACAGGTCTCTCGAGGAAAGGTTCTCCTGTCTCACTCTTCAGGCCTTGAGGAGGGGATATGCTGATATATGATCTTATTTATCAATATTGCACTATCGGTACTCACTCACAACATGCAAATATACCCATCAAGCATGTAATGGACCATCCAATAGGGACTATTTGATTTGCCATTAAGAAAGTAGTGGGAAATAAGACTGCCCATCAAACCCCAAGATCTCACATGATTTATGCTATGAATTGTATGTATCCCACCATATTCAACTAGTGCAGGTGTCTCTTAGTGAGTCTAAAGGATTAGTTGAAAAAAATTCAAAGGGGAGAGTTAAAATAATTTGTCTATGGTGCTATTAAGTTATCCCTTTTCGTTGAACATGTCCCCTTATTGCGTCCACAGGTACTTGTGAATTATCTTGATCCAAGGGAAACTTGTTTTCTATTGTGGGTCAAGGCTATGGAATGTCATGGTGGAGGTGGACCAACAATTACTTATGGATCCATGTTTTTCATATGGTTACATGGCCAAGTCCTCATGGTTGAGGATTATTCGTATTCAGGGATTTATTTTAGAGGTGATATAGATCTACCACTTCCTTAGGGTAATCAATGGGGAGAACTAGGTAAGAAGTATTTTCTCCTTTTTTGTTGTAGTAATAACACTTTATGTTTTAATTTATAAACATTGGACCATTGAGACCAACTGGGTATTCTCCCATTGAGAAGCATAGAGAAGTGAGGGACTTAGCAGTTTAGAACTTAGAGGTAGAGTAGGAGATCCAAGAGATCAAGGATAAACTTAAATAGTTAATCGTGGATGTTTTGGACATATTTATAGATGACTTGCCTTGGAATTACCAACAACATACAACTAGGGTTTCTAGTAATTTTGGTTAACTAATTCATCGAGTGGCATGAGGAATTATGTTATATCATGAGCATGAGTAGTTGTAGTGTCTATTTATAGTGTTGTACTAAAAGTTATGAGCTTCAGACTTGATATACTAAAAGCTACGAGCTTCATATTTTTTGCCTAGTAATTTTTTATTAAAACATTTTCATTATAAAAATGACTTTTACAAAGTGATGGTGTGTTTGTGACAGGTTTTTGTTTGTACATGGATTCCCTTTATAGACTTCTTATTTGTATGAATTTTTTACACATGTCATTTTTCTTGAATGAATATCTAGGAATGAGCTATGTACTAATTTAAAACATAATTGGGTAAGGAATCAACAAATGTTTTCATTTTCCTAGGAATATGTTGGCATAAAATAAACTCAAATGATCCTTTAAGAAACTGAATCCTTTAGAACAAATGAATAATTAAGGGATTTCAAATAATGTAGATGTAGTTTAACTAAGAAAATGCAACTTCTAAGTCTAAATAAACCACAACTTGACTCACATAATTAGACAAAGCATTAGTTAATAATCCAATCATTGCATGATACTCAACATGATTGTTAGTTGCGGGACCTAAATAGATTCTTCCCGAGCTTACTAAATCATTGGTAGGAGGATAAAGTACCCATGAAACTGATGCATGAATAAGATATGTCGGCTGGAACCATACATGAACCCTAAATATAATTACATTTGTACATTTGATTATGAAATAATATTGTTGACACAAAACTAGTCGACATGGGTTTTCTCTCTGTCAACACCCAAACCACCATGATCTCCCTGAGCATCGGCCCATATAGGTTTTACCCCATCCATAAACACCTGCAGATCAGATGAAGTATCACCTGATATGTTCGAGGGAGGCCTATCGTAACCAAGTTTCCATAGTATGAAGGAGGACCATGCATATTCTCATCAAATCAACACATCATTATTTCAATAGATCTAATTATTCAGATTGCACATTAACATAATCATGCCATCATTCATTAGAACGAATCTGCATATTTAGGTCACAAAATAAACATTAATACACAAACATATCTGACAGTATATCATCATTCATAGCATAGCATCATTCACATATGCAAATCCCATTCACATTTGGATCATAGAAAACAAAAAAATAGGAAGATAGAAAAAGACACAATATTTCTACTCAATCTCCATCATGCCATATTCACCTTCGTAGCAAAACACAGATTCTCCAAATAAGTTCTTCAGTACACAGATCAAAGGATCTCAATCTCCGATCTCAATAGCACAAGGATATCTCTCACAAGATCTCCATCCAACCCAAGATAAGCATAAAGGATTATGTCTCAACATTCACAATCCTAGATCTACTTATAGGCTTGCACCTTTACATTGGTGGACCACTTAACCAACTACTTAACTACTTCTTTACAGAATCTGCAAACTAATTACCACAATCCACATAATGTGGTCCAAATCTACAAAATATGACCAAAATACATAAAATATATTATAAATTTGACTTGTGCATTGTTTTCCACCTTGCACGACATCTTTGACCTTGCGTAGCATCCACAATGCTATGCAACTATCTTAACCCAAAAATTCCTGCCAACAGGTCCCCAACACAATGTTGTGTCTCTCCCTCAACACAATGTTGTGTCTCTCCCTCAAGCCACGTTAGCTGGAAATGGTGTAACTATCGATCTTCACCTTGAAGTCCTCATACTATTGGGTGATCTCGTTGACCTGCTCCTTGGACTTCTTAGTAATCTTTTGGATTTCTATAAAATCATGCTCTAATGGATGCTCGATGATCTTGAAAGTGAAATACTTTTTTCCTTTCTGAAATTCCTATAGTGCAGAAACTGCCTTGAATGAAATATTCCCTCCAATGTCTTGGAACTCATCTATTTATGTGTTGTGCCTCTAGTGATGCTCCCTTGATTTCAGAACGTGCTGCTGTAACTCCTTCAACTCTACAAAATTTGTGATCTGAACAACTAGTGGTAGCACTCTTAGCGATGTATTCAGTGTATCCAGATACCCCTCATCTTCTTGCAGTTGTGTTATGAGTTTTTCCAGTTGCACATCATGGACTACACTGCCCCAAAATTGTGTACTTGCCTCTGTAACTCTCTTTGTTTCTTTCTCTATTTCCTCCAATTGTGTCACCAAGTCCTCAATGGCGCTTTTCCTCTCTGTGAATTTCTCCAATGGTGTGTCTAGATGCAACATGGAATTCAAAGTATTATTGTTTCACTCCATTTGTGCAATCACTATCCCAAGATGCTACACTTGGCTTCTATGTCCTTTTCCATGGTAGCTTCTGGCACTCATTCACAGAAAATGAAGGTTGATTTCTCTAAATTCTCCCTGCTTTCTGATAGTTCCACTTTCTCCACTGTCAATTGATCATTATTATTTTTTAGCACCTCAATATCCTACACTTTCTCCTTTATCATCATGTCTTGCTACATTTTGAACTCTTCAGTTTCCTTCCTCGCTTCAGCTTATTTCTCCTACGACATCAATAGGTGGTCGACGATTATCTTCTCTCTATCTGCCAACTCATGATTGGAAACCCTATGTAAGTGCACCAATGTCTGGGTCGACAACGCATTGATGTATACTAAAATATTATGTAATTATCGCAGTGAGGTGTTGAGATCCTCATTATTGGTCTTGATCGCATGCGATAGAATTTGCACATTTCTAATCCGCATCCCAGTGTTAATCGATCCAATCCTTTGCATAGTAGATACCTCTAGTTTCTTATTCAAAACTGCATCAATTAAAGAGTGAAGATGAGTGTTTACCTCACCAAATATGGGCGTCTCTTATTTATTAATCTTCTCTACTTCCGCATCCATTATGGTTTTAATGGCCACAATGAGACGATTCAACTGCTCCCTAATCATTGGGATTTATCTACTTATCGCACCCTATTCCCACCGCTTCTTTGTCCTTAATTCCTCAAAATATCATTATGTCTCTGAATCTGCTGTGGTTCATTTTAATTCTCCATATGAATCATGGTTGCTTGAGGGGTGAGGCACAGGATCAACCAGCGCATTATTTGGTGGAACCGTTGATACTTCCTCTAGAATGACCATTTCTCTCCATGTTGCAGGCCAATTAGTAACAATGGACTCTAACTTAGTATCAAATAACTTATACGTTGTCAAAAACCACAGTTTATCTCGGTCACCCCTCACCTGTATGTGAATGGAATGTGGCACTATCGTAAACCAGACCACGCACTGAAATTTCTCCACTGCTTCTTCGAATAAACGTAGAACCTTCAAGACTGTCTCCTACAGGGCGTCCAAATATATCCAATACTAAATGGCATAGTCCTTAAGTTTCTCAGTTCCCTTCACCCACCAGAGGTTTTGGTAGTGTGCTCCCTTGCAAACGTTCAATGCATCCACGTCCATCCCTTAGTAATATTCCAGTTCCATCCAAGACATGAGTGCAATCAAATTAAATCAGCATCCAGCTATAGGTGAATGTTCATTGCCCCTCCTAGACTTCTAGTGCATCCTCCATAAACTGGTTCATTAAGAACAACGACTAGTTCATCTACACCACTTGCACACACTACTCTGCGCATGCAATGACCCCTGAATTACACTGGTTGGGTCGGTTCATTTTGGTTATCTTGCTAGCCAAAATTTGCGCTACAATGTGGACATCCTGATCATTTATGTTTTCAACATGGTATGCCCATCTATCACACTACAAGTTATATTTATTATTTATCTTTGCAGCCAACCTCTTGTCGTTGTCTTTCCCCTTGAAATAATGCGATGGGTCGGACCCCTCCTTTGAAAGTCCTGTGATTTTTGAAATAAGTGGCCATCGTGACTACAACCAGCTAGTCCAACCACAAGATCCCACCATGGAATCATGCCAAGAGTTTCTTCATGCATGCATTCCCTTCTTTCAGTCACCCAAAGTGAGGCATGTTGATAAGACCCAAAAACCCTCATCTCTCCAAATCACGCTCCTATTCCTATGGAATGCATAATAATGGGCTTCCTCCTGCCACTGCCATGGGTAAATAGGGGACTTTCATGATCTCCGTCGATGCGAGAATATAGTGATCATCATACTTGATTAGTGTAAGTGAGGGCATGATGTCCATGGTGCATACCATGCCTTGCAGTATCATCGGCATCCTAATCGGGTACTTCTGGTTCTTGGTGATCATCTTGGGCTTTGCATTGGGACGATAGGGATGCACATACCTAGGGATATCTATAGTGAAAAATCCTACGTGAGATGATGAGTCCACAACCCTTGAAGTTGATGGTTTCGTCTGTGCAGGTGCCTCCTCCTGTGATAGTGAATACATTTTAGTATGCCACTTCTTTTGCGTCAAGAAATTGGACCGCTATGCCTCCCTCTTTTTCTTTGGAACTGATGACGAACCCACCAGCATACTTTCCACTTCCTCTTTAATGGTTACTCCAATGATTGGTGAGTCCCTCCTTCTTTAAATCTCTATTGTAACTGGCTCACTCTGCATGCCGTATAAGTTCCCCCAAGTTCTCTATTGACACTTCACCCTTATGCTACACAGCAACTCAAATACTCACTGCACTCTGCAACCTGATGACACAATGCAACATACCTTACCATAACAAATCGTCACTTCTGTCAACAACTTAATCTTCCACAATGATGAATTCCACCTACATTCTACCTCCTATTATAGTTTTGAGTTGATCGCTCAATCATCATGACCAAATCATGCTGATAACTATGATCAAATCATCCATTAATCACTTGAATTTGTTGTCGATCCTATCAATCTAATGGTCGAATCCGATATAAATATGCGACGCTTCAATAAGAATCATCGGTTAACTGCTTTAACTGACCACATTTATTTCTGATTTGACTTTGTGCATGGTCGTGCGACCATCACAACATTTCCTCCTAACTGTGATATTGGTTCCTATTCCTGCGCAACCACTTCCTCTTGGTGTGCCACCTTCAAAACTATCCTCCTATGCAAAACAAATATATATATATATATTTTTTTCTTCGCACAATGCCTCAAGCATCGTGCATCTCCGGGATTGACCTATAGGGATTCAACCTATTGGCATTTACCAGCTTAAGAAGCATCACACCATCTAACTATTGCAGCTGTACTACTCCTCCTGAAGTAATGGAAATGATGAGATATGGACCTAGGAAATTCCTCTGTAACTTACCTGGATGTTTGGAGAACTTGCTGTCATACATCGACACTAGGTCCCTTTCCTGAAAATGTTTATTCTTGGTATATCAATCATGCCATGCTTTTTGGCGATCCTTATCAACCTGTTGATGAAATCCTGTAGCGGAATGATGCTTTTCTAGCTGTACCAACTACTCCAGGCCTTCTTCTAATGCTCTTTCATCATCCATTCTTGTTGTTGTTTCTATGCACAAATTTGGAACAATGTACTCCATCGACATGACTGCCTCCTTCCCATACACCAACTTGAACAGTGTCTACCCTGTCAATATTTTGCAAGTGGTGCAATATGCCCACAAGACTGTTGGAATCTTCAAATCCCTGTAATCACAGTTGGCATTACATACCTTTCTGAGCACATTCTCTAACACCTTGTTGAATGCCTCAACTATTATTTTCGCTTGTTGATTATATGAGGTACTCTTCTTATGTTGTATTTGAAACTACACTATCAATGCGCTTATTGTGTGATTGATGAAGGGACTCCACTGGTCACTCATCAATATCCTTGGGCACCCAAACCAAGTCACAATGTTATTGAACAGGAACCTCATTTATATCACATTGGTACAATATATTACTGGTGCAGCCTCTTCCCATCTTGTCAGATATTTCATTGCTGTAATAATATACTGTGCACCAGTCCACTTTCTAGGTAGGTTGATTGGTCCCACAAAGCCCACATCCCATTTTTCAAATGGCTACACTGTCACTTGAGGTACTAATGGAATTTCATCCCTCCTTGATGGTTTTCCAGTCCTTTGTCAGACATTACAATTCTACACATATTCCATTGCATCATTATGGAGATTCAGCTACCAAATCCATGTGCAGAGCACCTTCCTAGTGGTAGCACAACCTTCGTATTGTCCACCTACAACCCTTTGATGTGCCTCTTCCAACACCTGCCCTTGTTCATGTGGTAGGACACATCACCTTAAGATCTCATATGGTCCTAGCTTATAGATTTGTCCAATGATAAACTAGAAATATGCATATTTAACAACCAACTACTTCTTTTGACTTGTAGTAAGCTCCTCTGGTGCTATTCTTGTCACCAAAAACTGAATTATTTGCTCATAGTAGTCATCAACCATCTCAACTCTGAATAGTTGTGCATCTGGTAACCCATCTTCAATATTTGTCGGTTTTTCACCTATCTCAATTCGTGATAAGTTATCTAGGCCTGCATTCAAGCGACTTGGCTTCAAAACTATCTCAGAATCAAACTCATGAAAGAGAAGTAGCCAACGACATATATTCCCCCCCAACATATTTTTATTGACCAGGTGTTTCAAAGCGGAGTGGTCTATGAACATATTGAAATGGATTCCCAATAGGTAATGTCAAAACTTATGCAGTGCATATACCATTTCCAAACCTTCCCTCTCTGTCATGGTATAATTCTTCTCCACAGATGAGAGCTTCCCACTAGCAAAATCAATCAGGTGATCAATATCTCCTTCTCCTAGTTGTGTGAGCACCATTCCTAGTGTAATCAATGAGGCATTAATGTGAACATGGCCTCCTTATTCCAATAAGTAAATACCAATATTGGTGCGGAATCCATCTTGGAATTTAATGTATAAAAAATTCAATGGCACTCCTAAGTCCATATAAATAGCACATCCTTTTCTTTAGCAACCTCTCCATAGGGGCTGTGATCATAGCATATCCTTAGATGAAATTGTGATAATACCCTGTGTCCTAGTGTTTCTCTAAGCTACTTCACATTCATAGGCAGTGGAAAGGTAAAAATCAGTGCAATATTTGTTGGGTCAACCAACAGTCCTTTGTTGCATACGATGTGTCCCAACATTCCAAAAGGTGCACATAAAATACACTTATTTGAGTTCAACGCAATATGATGTTGTCGAAATCACTCCAGCATCAAATGTAGGTTTTCCAAATGGACCCTGATCAATCAATAAACCGTCCAGTCATCCATATAAACTACTAGAAAATTTTGAATAAAATCCTTGAATGTAGCAACAACAAACCTGTAGAATATCATAGGAAAATTATTTAGTCCAAAGGGCATCATAGTGTACTGAAAACATCCCAATTCAGTGACAAATTTTGTCTTGTGGTGATCCTCTTTCGTGATATTAATTTGGTGATAGACAAAAAATCCATCCATGAAGGAATGCATTTCTTGACCGCCCACACCTTCTAGAATCTCATCAGTGAATGGTGTTGGAAATGGATCATGCAAACATGTATCATTTAATTTTTTAAGGTTGACACAAATTTGAACCTCACATATATTCTTGTCTTGTATGACCATGGGGCTGATCCATTACGATTCCTTGACCGACTCTATTACCTTAGTATCCAGGATTCTATCGAGCTCAACTTTGACCCTCTACTTGTATCGCGGATTCAAATGATATGACTACTGCTTCACTAGCTTCGCATCTGGTTTCACTCGGATCTTCATCTCTCCCAAATCTCCTAGGATCCTATTCATCTCAGAAAAATTTGTAGGGAACAAATATTGGAATTCATGCAATAGGTCTGTGATATTTTCCATGGTTTCTTCATCCCAGTAGTCCCCAACATTCACAAAATTTGGGTTCTCCTCTATCCAAATGTTGACCTTCCAGATTTTCAATGGTTGATTCATTGGATCCGTCGGTACGTTGGGTGTTGAAACATATTGAATCCCTTCTTTCTCTAGAATATTGATGTTTTGTGGATCATATTCATCCTTCAGTCCACTTGTCACATTGTAGCACTCAATCATCGATGGAATCATACATCTCTCATGCGGATCCATTGGATATGCAACTGGAACTACCTTCAGAACAACACCATGGATGTCTTGTAGGGCACTATGGATAGCTGGATTGGTATTTGTGAAGTTGAAGTTATGAATGAAGCAACTTGTCAACTCTTCCCAATTGGTGATCTCTCTGTGCAACTCAGATAATACATACCATCACTGTGACATTTCGTCCAATGTGTGTACAAAAGCATAGACCCACTCATCCTTTGGTTGTGATTGCCACAAGGTCTGACACTCGATCAGATTCCCACTAGTCGTTCCGCCCATCATACCTTTCGGCATGGTACTATTCTATATTGCTAAAGAGAAATGCCATCAATATTGTACACTGCGACCACCCTTTGATCAACTTCTTGTGTGTCGCAAACCAACGTTCTTGAGTAACCTTCAATGCTTCATCCAATGCCAACAATTATTGTGGTTCTGAGACTTTATATTCAAATTCAACAAGGAAATCAGATAACTCCAGTAATGCTTCATATACCGGCAATTCAATAATCTCAATTGCAACTTGGCACAACAACTAGGAAATCAAGACACGCTTCTGAACTGATACCTCATGCATTTGATTTTTCTAGTTTTCTAGCACATCATCACACTCCGAAAATGTGGATCAAGAGACGCACCAACCGATTTCACAGTTAGTAGTCAGATGGATGTAATCTTCTGAAATGTTAAAGGCATGATCCCATTCTCTTCTAGCTTCATCCTTAACCTGTTCAAGATACCTTATCATTTTAGTTGGATCCATCGGAGCTATGACTATGATGTCGCGTTTCTCAAAGGTCATCACATACTTCTTAAAATTGATTAATGCCAAACTATCATTGGCCCATCCAATCCCCAACAGTGCGGGATATGAACCTCCACCATAAAAAACCTGAATAACATCAAAGTTTTCATAATCATACCCTCAACCTCCACTTCTAGGTACGTGTCAAATCAGTTGCACTTTGTCTTGGTTAGCCAATCACAGCTACACATGAGACCAACTCAGCGATGGTATCCCCATATTTTTCCTTTTTTACCTCATCAGAATATTAACATTGGAGCCAAGATCCAAGATGACTGAATCTACCTCGTAGTCCTCAATATGAATATTCGTTCTCATCTCTTTTCTCGTATTTTTCTTATGTTAATAGTTCATTGTGGAATCTTTACATCCCTTGGTTGGTCGATGCAAAAGACTCTTAATCTTAACAAGAGAATAAATATATCTTGTTAGCGAAAAACAACTTTCAAAGAAGTTATGCAAGGTTCCATGTTGTTGCGATGGCCCTGCTACATAATTTGAATCAAAACTAGTTAGCATTTCATAAATAGGTAACCTACCTAGATTTGTTGTTATTGCATCTCTGCTTCAAGGAATGTGTCTCTCTCAGCATCAATATAAAAATGTACTTTCTTCTTTCCATCCAACTGGATATGCAGAAATAGGCTCTCTTCTCTGGTCGTCGCACTTCCGTGAGTAATGAAAAAAACATCAACATCCTGCATCCTGGGCTCTGTTGAGATCGTCACAACTGTTGATCCTTGATTCTAGTTCGGTGGCAGATTCACTGGTTGTTTCACATTCTGATTTGTAGGTCAGGATTGATTCTAAATCTGGTTCGGGTTCGACAACTGGTTCTGGTTCTAGTTCTGCAACTGTGAAATGTTTCCTGCCTACCACCTCGCGATTAGTTGCAGATAGTTCTCAATATTGTTGTCAACAATGATACAATAAGTACACTTCATTAGCAATTGGTGAAAATCGCTCTAATAATGTCCCAGCACTCCACAATTATAACATTGCACCGGTTCGTGAACTTGTCCTCCACAAAATCCTCTACAAAATCCTCCTTGTTTATGATACTATGGTTTATTGAATTGTTGTTGCAAGGGATTCGATTGTTGCTGGACATATTGTTGCGGTTGAGCGTACTGTGGTTGTTGCGGATCCATATGCATTTCATTGTACTATGGTTGTGGCACAAATTGTGGTTTTAATTGTCGTTGTGGTATGAACTACATCTATGGTTCAAACTGTATTTGAAATGGTGGCTATACCACCTACAGTTGCTGTACCGTTCGATGGTATTCTCCCTTTACATAGTACATGTCCATTGTTTTGTCCTGGAGTAATTCATACGTGTGGTAATCCTTATATTCATGTCTAATAGATCGGAAAAATGTGTAGAATAAGTTTTTTGGCTTCATGACCATCTTCAGTATATATCCACAATCCTCATTTCTATGCCCATAAACTTTGAAGATATGGCACCATAGCATGCCACCATGACTCAATGAGTTTGGGGCTCCTGATAACAAGTATTTTCAAATATCAGGGCAATTATCTTTATGGTGTCCCTCTGCATGACATCGAGTACACAAAAATTCATCGCGATGTTCCTTTCCCTTCTGTTGAGGCCTGGAAATTTGCAGGCAACAACAGTAAGGGATTCTCCCCAGTCAACGTTCCCAACTATCCCGTTGACTATTTGGTATAGGGAATCCATCTGGTTTGCGGTCCGGCTACCGTAGGTCAAGTAACAAAACAAAGGATTTACTGGTTATGGCCTGGTCCACCAAGTTTTTGTATTTTTTGACTTAAATTATGAAATGCAAGTGCCTGATTAACAATGCAGGGTGATAAAGATACAAGGAGCAGTCACAACGTGATGCGTAGGTTCTTACCTCTTGTCTTAGACTCACTAGCATCAAAATCACATACAACAAGAAATTAAAACTACCTACCTAATCTATCCCTAGGGAGCACAATTATCATTAATTGGTGAGTAATATATTTTGTACATGCATAATGAAAAGTTACAGATAGCTGACACTTCTTTCAAGACACATGAACAATTGCAGATTTTTGAACAACCANCACTCACAGTGGAAGACATCACAAAATATACTGAAAAAGCATTCAACAAGAACATAGGTTCAGGAAGTTAAACACTCTCACAGTTAATGAAACACAGCTGAAAATGAAATAGTTCCCCATCAACATTGTTCATTTAATCACATTGATACATTCCACATTTCACTTTCTCCAGTAGGCAAAAGTTGCAGTTTCGGATTGTAAAATGAAATTGTTCCTCTTACAAGCAAATGGTTTACAAGTTCTTCCAGGGAAAAAGTCCCTCTCTAAGTTCTAACTTTCAAGTATTTAAACTACAGTAGCTGATCATTTGAGCTGCCCCAGAACATGTGACCTTCCAGTTCTTCCAATGCTCCATATTCTTCTATGTTGTCTATATACACTTAGGAACATTTTAGTAACAGACAGACAGTCAAGTTCGTTCCTTTATCATTATCAATTTTGCTGTCTGCTTCGATGGCCCTTTTAGCGATCCGGTTGGTTTCTTTTCGATCCCTGCCAAATTGCTCCTCTACGTCTTCGTGCATCAGCTCCTTACGTCCACCTACAACTAATCTAAGTGTATTATTCATTGGGACTACGTTATAAAACGAAGCAGCAGATTATACAAACTGAAACAGCTATCCCACAAGAAATGGCCAGGTGCACTACCGTGGAAGTCAGAAGGATACTGATGCCGAAAGCCAAAGGCTTTTCCTAGTTGCAACGGCGGGAAAGAAAAGGGCTAAAGCTATGCACAATGTGGGAGGGAGAGGCTTTAATCGGCAGTCGGATGGATTTGCACTTCGGAAGCCAAATTACTTTGAGAGCCGCAACGACGGAAAAGAGAAGGCTAGAGCCACGCGATGCACAGTCAGAAGTTGGATGGATTTGCACTTCAGAATCCAAATGGCTTCCCCAGCCACAATGGCGGAAGAAAAATGGCTTTGGGTACGCGGCTAAAACAGGTCAACCCGCATCGGCAGTCGAAAAGATTTGGACTTCGGGTGTTAAACTACTTTGGATTCTGCAATGGCGGAAGCGAAAACGCTCCAGCTTCCAATCCAACAAGAATGAATCCCGATCAATATAAAAATTCTAAGTGTTTAGACAGCTTTAAAAATCAATAATGGACAGAAAAATACTATACCTCTACAACGTCGACCCACAATAAAGAACACTTGGTTCAATCAACAAGCGAAACAAACTTAGAATCCGAGACTCACCATAAATTCCAAATGCAATCAAAATCCGAAACCCTGGGCGAGAGTTAAGCTTTTACAATCATCTAAAAATACAACACGACCACACATTCAAAGGATCCAATGATTAAAACAATGCAAAATCAGGAGGAGGGGCCCAAAATTTAAGAAATTTGGGGAGAACAGTTGCGTCGGAAACAATTGGCGATTACCTGGTGAACCTAGATCTCTGGGCGATTATTCTTTGAGTAACATACTGTTTAACAACAAATGCATCTATTGAATTCTTCCAGCTATCTGGATCTCTCAAACGGTAGAAGAGTGTACCTTTAATCATTGATAATAGTCCAATTTGGGAGAGTGGAAACCGATATTTTCAAGTCCAGATAACTCTGTTGAGGCCATAGGATGAGTTTCATTATTCCTTTTGTCTTCAGGTAGCTAACAACTTGGACACCATAGGATTGTAGCATATGGTAAATATAAATATTCGTTTGTTCCTCATTCCCATGCCACTTTAGCACTTCTGTGCTTTTGGAATTTTTTCTCGTTTCATATGAGTCCTCCTGCATGCCTTCCTTACTTAATTTTAATTCAGGATCCTCTATCCCATAGTGTCCTTTTGTGTGAGTAGTGTACTTCATGTTTCATCTCACAGACGAAGCGGATCTTTCAGTAATGTAGTACTAATGATTCATCATTTGCTTTAACGTATGATGCTTTCAGAGGAGTTTTTTGACTCTTATTTGCCTTTTGGCATTCGTTTCTTGGCATGGGATCATTTATATTTAACATACTGTTCACCTCGCTCTTTTCCATGGGTCCTTTGCTGTCGCCCCTTAGAACATTTTAAGTGTGAAGTACATGGAGCCTCAACATAGTATTCCGGCCTCTTTGAATTCGGTTTATTTCACAGGGGTTAAGCAATACTTCAATGCACACAGAGCTATTTGAGAAAACTGCTAAACTGGAAGAAGTTCTTTCAGATAAACAGCAACACACAGTCTGATACCAAAAAACGTTTATCAGCCCCAGGAATTTCGGATGTTCCCCATGCAACCGCAAATTTGCTTCCCTTATTGAAATCAATAAAACTTAAACTAAAGCAAACTGAAAAACATGACTCAAAAGACATCCAAACAGCTTATTTATATACAAGACAGAAGAACTCAAAGAAAATTAAGAAAAATAAGGATTGAGAACCAAACCATTTACTGGTAAGGTCTCTTCCCACCCCTGTAGATCTTGCAACTTATAAGTAGAAGGGCCAAGCTTTGCTGCAATCTGAAAAGGGCCTACCCACAACTGTTGGAATTTAGTGTGTTTTCCTTTCTCATCATGGGGGTGGTCCCACTTGAGGACTAAGTCTCCTACTTCAAAGTCTTTGGTTCCAGCTTTATGCTTGTCGAACCATCTCTTTAATAACTCTTGCTATTGCTTAAAGCATTCTCTGGCTTTAGATCTAGCCTCTTCTTCTTTCAGGAGATTATATATTCTTATTTGCAAAACTTCATCATCCGACCCTCTAGACTCTTGAGCTAGTATGGAAGATGGCAGCATGATATTGGGAGGAAGCATGGCTTCTTTACCATAGACAAGGGTATATGGAGACACTCCAATCATAGACTTGGGGGTGACTCTATCGGCCCAAAGGGCATTTGGTAATGTTGAGTGCCAACTCCTCTGGTTTTCTATGACAGTCTTCTTTAAAATTCTAATTAGATTTCTGTTAGAGGATTCAGCCAGGCCATTTCCTTGTGGATAGTAATTAGCAGAATAATGCAATTTTATCCCTTTATCATGAGCAAAAGCAGTCAATTTAATTGATGAAAAGTACTTAGCATTATCAAAGACTAACGAAACTGGAACTCCAAACCTGGTCATGATATGATCTTGCAGGAAGCTAATGACTTCGTCTTCATTTATCTTGCGCAGCGGGATAGCTTCGACCCAGCGAGTGAAATAATCAGTCGCAGTCAGAATGTATTTGTGTTGGAGGGAAGAATTCGGTTTTATTTCTCCAATGATATCCAACCCCTATTGCTCTAATGGTTCCGTGATCATCACAGGATTGAGGGGTGCTGCTGCTTTAGGTTGTCTCCGACCACACCTTTGGCAAACATCACATTTCCTGACATGTGCGTGTGCATCTTTGAAAAGTGTAGGACAATAGTAACCTGCCCTGAGGATTTTGTGGGCTGTAGTGTCTCTTGAATAATGTCCCTCAGCAGGCCCATCATGCAGATCTATCATTACCTTCTTTGCATCTTCCTTTTCTAAGAACCTCAGAAGAACTCCGTCATAATTTTTTTCTGAATAATACTCCTTCAACAATTTGATAGGAAGCTTATTTAAGATGCAGTGCTCTTCTTTGCTTAGAATTCCAATGTTCAGGTAGTAGTCTAGCTTGTAGGTAATGCACGAGGTCTCTATACCAAGACTCAGGAGCTGTAAACAAAGGACATACATCCATTAAATGTAATTCGGCCTCATCCTCCTAGGATTGCTCTTCATTGTTCCCACTTTCAGTCATCAATTTGCACAACGCTTGACCTTTAATGATAGAGGCTGGGTTGAATTCAAGGTCGTACTCTTGAAGAGTTGTTACCCAATTTCCCCTTCTTTCTCCTAACTCCTTTTGTATAAGAAGGGACCTTACAGCTGGGAAGGGGACGATTACCTTGGTTCGATTTTTTAAAATATAAGGCCTGAATTGCTTTACTGCTTTGAACACTGCGTAAGCTTGTTTATCAATGGCTGGGTAATTTAATTTGGCCCCTTGCAGACCAGTTCTCATAAAATATATTGGGAATTCACCCCCCCCATCTTTCTTCTGTGTAAGCACAGCTGCTAGCGAATCATCGGATGCAAAGGTATACAGAATAAATTCTTTATCGAAATCGGGGCTTTTCAGGGAAGGTGCGTGTGCAATAGCAGTTTTGATTTTGCTGAAAGCGTCCTTCTCAATCTCAATCCACTTTAACTATGCATTTTGTTTCACCATCTACTGTAGTGGTTTAACAGTCTGAGCGAAATCAGGGACAAATATTCGCACGAAGTTTATAGTTCCCATAAAAGATTGCATCCCCTTTTTATTATGGGGCAAGGAGATTTGTTCAATGGCCTTAATTCTTTCTGGATCTATAGAAATTCCTGTCTTTGAAACTATGTGACCCAGCAACTTTCCCTCTGTGACAACGAACACACACTTCTTAGGATTAAGGGAGATGCCATATTTTCGACAGCGTTCGAAAATTTGCTTTAAGTGAAACACGTGCTCTTCTCTTTTCTTCGAGAATATTGTAATGTCATCAAGGTACACTACAGCATTTTGGCCAATCAATCCATGGAAAGCTATGTCCATATCTCTCTGAAACGTTGCTCCAGCATTTATAAGCCCAAAAGGCATCCTTCTGTAGGCAAAGGTTCCCCATTTGGTCCTGAACGTTGTCTTCAATCTGTCTTCCTCGGCCACTAATACTTTATTGTAGCCAAAGAAACCGTCTAATAATGAAAACAATTCAGAACCAGAGACCATCTGTAGCAATTGCTCCATGGGCGGCATAGGGTAGTTATCTTTATCAGAAGCGCGGTTTAGATTTTTGAAATCCACGCATAATCTAATTTCTCCCAATTTTTTCCTTACTGGTACCAGATTTGATACCCACTCAGAGTGTCTGACTTTAAAAATGATTCTAGCATCCAATAATTTCTTCACTTCACTCTGAATCAGTGGTTCCAGCTTTGGATGCATTTTTCTTAAAGGTTGCTGATATGGCTTGACGCTGGCTTTGATGGAGACAACATGCTTGATGATGCTGGTGTCGTATGTTTTTAAATATTCGTATGTCCAGGAAAAGTCATCTTTATATTGTTTAAACAGACTGACGAATTTATCTCTTTCTATTGGCGAACAACATTTGTCGAGATTCACAAATTTAGGATTTGTCTCAGTCCGTAAATTTATCAGCTCAAATTGTAGAGGTGAGCTGTTGGTCTTCATGTTGGATGGTATTCTGAACTTTTCATTTAAATTGAACATTTTTTCTAACATTCTGACTCCTTTAGGAATGACATTGTCGTACTTTAGCTCGGCCTGATGTTCTTCATCATCTATAATAGCTCCTTTAAATACCTCGTCATTTGTCGAGCATTCTATAATTTGCTGGTCATCGTCGAACACCCGTAAGTTGGTGATCATATCAGGTATTGAGGGCCTGAAAAGTAATTCAACAGAGCATCTATTATTAGTAGGTACCAACCTGGCGGATGATGTGGCCAACAGGTTAGCTGCTGCATTTTTAAGTCTTGGAATTGAAATAATATTGAATGCATCAAAACATTTAAGTAGATCCCATACCTCATTTTGATAGGATTTTAAGTGAGGAGAAACACAATGTATTTGATTGTGGACTTGTTTCACAATAATCTCAGAGTCTCCAGAAACTTTTAAATTTCTTACCTTTAATTCAATCGCTTTCCTTAAGCCCTGCACCAGCGCTTCGTACTTTGCTGTATTATTCATACATTCAAACTCTAATCTACAAGAAATAAAATGTTTATTCTTCTGGGGGTCAATCAAGACACAATCGGCCCTTGACCCTTCTAATGGCTTAGAGCCATCAAAAAACAAAGTCCAAAAATCACTAACTGCTAAATGCGAATCTATTCCTACAGCTAAATTTACTATGTTACATTCAATCTCATCAGCCTGTGAGAAACGAAGGAGATCAGGATGAGTGCCAGATGCGTTGCTAGCTTCTTCTGCTTGGTAATTACCTGGTTCTAACTCAATAAAATAGTTTCCCAAGACAGAATCCACAGGTTCATTCTTCTCCTCCAATCGAGTGACATTGTATTTCATGTGAGGCTCTCTTAAAATCTTAATTTGGTTCGGAATTCCTTTGTATGGCAGCCACAAATGTGACCAATCAGAGGAGAAATATCCATTTAATTTGGCCGACCAATCCCTGCTCAAGACAAGACCGTAAGCATCTGGTATATCAGCCACCACGATGTTAATAACTTGACATACTTTGTCATTAGATGCCAGACGGACTAGGACATCTTCCATCTCACCAATTACCTTTACATTCATTCTGTCCAATTGAACCACCCTCCATGTGGATGGCTTAGGCTTCCCATTGATCTTTTTATAGACTGATATGGGCATAACATGAACTGACGCCCCTGAGTCTACCAAGCAATTATCTACATTATGATTGAAAATTTCAAACGTGAGGAGGAAAGGTGGATGTTTGCTTTTAGACTTACCTCCAATGCTGGTTTCTCCAATTTCTTCTTCTTCCTCTGGTTGATTGCTAGTTGGCCTCCTCTCATCCGATGTTTCAAGTGCTTTCAACAGTCTTTCTTTTTGTTGCGACACTTTACACATTTTGAATAGTGAGACGTTTGCCTTTACCTTCTTTAAATATTCCATGACATCATAATCCATCTGTTGTTCAGTGGGATGAGGTTTATCAGCATTCTCCTTATCTCCCTTTGGCTTGGACATTGTATCATTCTACTTAGGATTTTGGCTGGTAATAGTGAATTATGGAATTTTATCAGCCAAGGATTTATTTTGAAATTTCTTCTTAACATTCCTCTGCAGCCTCTTAATCTTTGGGAGTATAATACTATATTCTTTAACCGTCCCTTGGCTCCTTGTTGTTACGTTGGTTTCCATGACTTCCTTGTACCCCCGAGTCTTTTCCTCTTCAGCATCAAATAAGGAAATGGAATTCCACAAAGCCATAGTTTCCTCTTCTGGTTCCTTAGTTGAAACAGTATTCTCTTTTATTTCTTCATCTTCTGTTAATCTAGAATCCAACAGCTAATTCATGACCAATGTCATAGAGTTTATCCATTGAGGGAAATTCCTTTTAGAATGTGGCTGTTGGTGGAAAGTGCAAAAATTGTCCATGCCTACTTCTGTTAAATTCATAGATGCAGTATTGTGAGGAGGAGGTTGAAACTGATTGTTATCCTCTTTTTTCTTATAATAGGGCTTATAGAACTTTTGTGTTTCCTTCTCTTTCTCCAAGTCTATGATTTTGTTGGAAAGTTTTTGCATCATTTTACCCATGTTTTCAAGATCTGGCGATTTGTCTTCTTTGGGCTTAGTAAACAATAAGGCTTTATTTATTGCCCCTTTCTCTCCTGACTGTTCGGGATAATATTCAATACTCTCTCTTTCAGCTTCCACTACTTCTGCTTCTTCATAGGTTTCTTCCAAGGTAGGCTTGGACCTACCTTTGGCAAACATGGCCAAATCAGGGTCTAAAGCTGATGTATAATATTCAATCAGTACCTTGTCCGAAGGCTTGTCAGCGTCAGAAATTTTTTTGAGGTATGCTGCAAATATTTGAGTAAAGTTGTGCACCTTCTCCTTTCTCTCTTTATTCAAGGCACATAGTCCTTTCATGAGGGCGGCATGAGTCTTTTGAGTCGCATACTTACTTCTAAAAATTCTCTCGAAGGTAGTCCAATCAGGTATAGAGTTAGCAAGCAAACCAAAATACCATGAAGCTGTAGCTCCTTTAAGGGTATGCGGGAATAGTCGGCACACTACATCTTCATGCTCCCCATCCCTCAATCCTTCTATCGCTAAGTAAAAAATATGCAGGCGATCATCTACTAGTATCTTCTCATTGGGGCCAAATTTAGGTAGCATCTTTTCAAAGGATTGAGGTAAATCATGTAATGGAGGGGTTAGGTTTAAAGGTGATCTGGCTCTCCATGCAGGTGGTGGATTCAGTGGGTTGGGAGGTTGATTGGCGTTTACGCCGGCCATGAGTTGGGGTGGAGAGTGAGGGGGTGAACCGACAGGAGTGTGAGCAGGAGAGCTGTAAGGGGTATCTGGGCCTTTCTGGTTCAATGGTAATACAACTTCCTGTATAGCTGTCTCTAAAAGTTCTTCCCAGTCTCCAACCAACACTGAATCTTCTATTATAGGACGATGTTTCTTTTTATATTCTCTTCTAGGCAATTCAGGGATAATTGGCAATCCTCTAATCTTCTTCACGTACGCCCTGGTGTGTATTCTTAGGTCGTTAACAACTTTGTTTCCAATAGAATATAGATGTTCTTTATTCCTTTATTCCAGATTTGGATTAGGAAGTCTACTGCTTTCGGAACTGTTACCGGTGGAATAATCTCGGGAAAACGGGTTTCCCCGGCCAGCCATGCACTGGCAGCCCTCCTTATAGAGCCAAAACTGTTGAGGCCCAGAAATTCGCATGCAACAACAGTAAGGGATTCTCTCCAGTCAACGTTCCCAACTATCCTGTTGACTGTTTGGTATAGGGAATCCATCTGGTTTGCAGCTCGGCTACCGTAGGTCAAGTAACAAAACAAAGGATTTACCGGTTACGTCCTGGTCCATCGAGGTTTTGTATTTTTTGACTTAAATTATGAAATGCAAGTTCCTGATTAACAATGCCGGGTGATAAATATACAAGGAGCAGTCACAACGTGATGCATAGGTTCTTACCTCTCGTCGTAGACTCACTAGTATCGAAATCACATACAACAAGAAATTAAAACTACCTACCTAATCTATCCCTAGGGAGCAGGATTATCATTTATTGGTGAGTAATATATTTTGTACATGCATAATGAAAATTTACAGATAGCTGACACTTCTTTCAAGACACATGAACAATTGCATATTTTTGAACAACCAGTTACCCAATTGTTTTATGAACAACATTCATCACTCACAGTGGAAGGCATCACAAAATATACAGAAAAAAGCATTCAACAAGAACATAGGTTCAGGAAGTTAAAAACTCTCATAGTTAATGAAACACAGCTGAAAACGAAATAGTTCCCCTTCAACATTGTTGATTTAATCACATTGATACATTCCACATTTCTCTTTCTCCAGCAGGCAAAAATTGCAGTTTCTGATTGTAAAACGAAATAGTTCCTCTTACAAGCAAATGGTTTAAAAGTTCTTCCAGGGAAAAATTCCCTCTCTAAGTTCTAACTTTCAAGTATTTACACTACAGTAGCCAATCGTTTGAGCTGCCTCCGAACATGTGACCTTCTAGTTCTTCCAACGCTCCATATTCTTCTATGTTGTCTATATACACTTAGGAACATTTTAGTAATGGACAGACAGTCAGGTTCATTCCTTTATCATTATCGAGTTTTCCTTCTGCTTCAATGGCCCTTTTAGCAATCTGGTTAGTTTCTTTTCGATCCCTGCCAAACTGCTCCTCTACGTCTTTGCGCATCAGTTCCTTACGTCCACCTGCAACTAATCCAAGTGTATTATTCATTGGCACTGTGTTATAAAATGAAGCAGCATATTATACAAACTGAAACGACTATCCCAAAAGAAATGGCCAGGTGCAGTACTGTGAAAGTTGAAAGGATACTGACGCCGGAAGCCAAAGGATTTTCCTAGTCACAACGGCAGGAAAGACAAGGGATAAAGCTACATGCAACGCGGGCGGGAGAGGCTTTAATCGACAGTCGGATGGATTTGCACTTCGAAATCCAAATTACTTTGAGAGCCGCAACGGCGGAAAAGATAAGGCTAGAGCCACGCGATGCACAGTCGGAAGTCGGACGGATTTGCACTTCGGAAGCCAAATGACTTCCCCAGCCGCAATGGCGGAAGAAAAATAGCTTCAGGTACACGGCTAAAACAGGTCAACACGCATCGGCAGTCGAAAATATTTGGAATTCGGGTGTTAAACTACTTTAGGTTCCACAACGGCGGAAGCGAAAAGGCTCTGGCTTCCGATCCAACAAGAATGACTCCCAATCAATATAAAAATTCTAAGTGTTTAGACAGCTTTAAAAATCAATAATGGACAGAAAAATACTATACCTCCACAACGACGACCCACAATAAAGAACACTTGGTTCAATCAACAAGCGAAACAAAAATTGAATACGAGACTCACCATAAATTCCAAACGCAATCAAAATCCGAAACCCTGGGAGAGAGTTAAGATTTTACAATCATCTGAAAATACAACACGACCACACATTCAAAGGATCCAACGATTAAAACAATGCAAAATCAAGAGGAGGGGCCCAAAATTTAAGAAATTTGGGGAGAATAGTTGCATCGGCAACACCTTCTTAATACCTTGCAACTAGAGTGTCATATTCTCCAGTTTTTTTTGAATTTGGTTCATTTCGACTTCATTTTCTCCAACAGGTGAAGCTTCCATCTTCATCGCATTCTACATATCCTCTCTCTGTGTCACAATATTTTGTCGCATCAATGATAGTATGATATGAGATACTAATTGTGCATGAACCATTCCTTATGTTGAACATTACTCATCTCGAAGCTGACTCTTTCCATCAGTGTCTTGAATCTTCGATCAAAATCCCAAATAGTTTCATTTGGGTACTGCTTAATCTTCTTCAGTTCTGAAATGCATTGTGCCTCAGACTTTGGTTTTCTAAAATATTAATTCATCCTTTTCTAACTTCACCCATAGTTTTCACTAGAGTCCTCGTAGGAACTTATATAAACTTCATTAACCAATGCAGTGCATGACCTCGAAGGGTCATTGCCAATTGACCCTTCTTGACCTCATCATCCACAGTTTGTCTGTCAGTCCACACTGCCTCACACAGGAACCAATATTGCTCAGGATGCATAGTCTCGTTCGCATGAAATCAATGTAATTTTGCATCATCGCCTGCCATCTATGACCTTCTTCCTACAGTCGTTGATCCATTACTATTAGTGTTGTGCTGACACATCGAACTAGTCAGAGTAGAACTTGTGTTTGTTTCTGAGTGTGGCGTAGTGCACGGAGGTTTGGTTATGTTGGTGCCAGGGGTTGATATTTCGTCTAGATCAGATGTATCCCAGTATTCCTTGTCATCATTGTAGGATCTTTTCATCCCATGTGGGATTTCTTCGTAGTCTTGCATTTCAATCACAACAAGGCTTTCTCCTATCCTTAGCCTCTTTTCTTCCTAAAACCTTTCACCTCCCCTCGTAATACCACTCTCTTTCTCATATTCTCTCACAGTATGATCATAACTTGCATCAATATTCCCCATATCATTCCATTCATCCCCCCTGTCTTCGTAGTACTCGCATCCTCCGCACACTAGGGATATACTACTCAAGGTTCATCTTCAATGTGCCTTTTTCACAGATGAGCATCTTAATAGAAAATTGTAAAGACAAAAAAAACATACCTCTTGGTTCGTTGAAGAAATTCCTTTATGATTCATTGTAATATTTAACAGTATCAGTCGTGAACTCAGTTATGTAGCCTTCCAATATACTATCAAGCCAAACTTCAACAGCCCTTGACGCTCTGTTATCTACCTCCTGTAGCTCATGGATCAATTCTGGGGTTCAAGAAGTTGGTTCACCTCCTTGGAAATTTTCTTTTTGATATGTCAACCGCACAAACCACTCATACAAGATGATTGGAAACTTAGGGAAAAAGTACTCATGTGGACTGTTATGCAGATATTCTGCCAGCTACTGATCTGTCATCTGTCTAGGGTTTTGATTCTCTTTCTTCGCAAACTTTTGTATCTTTTGGTCAAACCAATATTGGATTTATAGTCTCGTCGAATGCCACAACATGTCCTCATTTCCTTCACACTAAGGTCCTGGCAAAGGAACCATTTGTTGACACAAAACCAGTTGACGAGGGTTCTCTCTCTGTCGACACCCAAACCACCACGATCTCGCTGAGAACTGGCCCAGACAGGTTTTACCCCATCAAACAACACCTGCAAAGAAGATGAAGTCTCACATGATATTTTTGAGGGAGAGATATCAGAACCAAGTTTCTGCAGTATGGAGGAGTACTTTTCATCTACTCATCAACTCAATGCAACATTATGTCAATAGATCTAGTTTTTCAAATTGTGCATTAATAAAGTCATGTCATCATTCATTAGATCAAATATGCATATATAGGTTGCAACATAAACATTGATACACAAACATATCTAACACTATATCACCATTCATATCATCACATCATTCCTAGATACACATTGCATTCACATTTGGATCGTAGAAAACATAAAAATAGGAATATAGAAAAAGACACAATGGTTTTGCTCAATCTCCGTCATGCCATATCAACCTTCGCATCAAAACACAGATTCTTCAAAATAGTTCTTTAGGACATAGATCAAAGGATCTCAATCTTAGATCTCAACAACACAAGGATATCTCTCACAAGATATCAATCCAACCCAAGATAAGCATAAAGGATTATGTCTCAACATTCACAATCGTAGATCTAGTTATAGGATTGTGCCTTTACATTGGTGGTCCACTTAATCAACTTAATAACTAATTCTTAACAGAATATACAAAATAATTACCACAATCCACATAATGCAGTCCAAATATACAAAATCTGACCAAAATACATAAAATATTATAAATCTGATTTGTGTCCTGTTTTCCACCTTGCATGACATCTTTGACCTTCCACAACATCCGCGATGCTGCGCAACTATCTTACCCCAAAATGGCCTTCCAAAAAAATAAGCAACCATAATTAGGATGAGGTCCTAAACATAAAATTAAAAATTTCAAACCACTCCATAATACACTCTATTAACAAAATGTATAAGGTACACATGCCAAATTTACTAATCATGGTACCTTTTAAGGTAAATCCAATTTCGAGGCTCACCTAAAGGTATACCATCATAATCAATAAATTCATATGATTATTTCTCCAAAACACGACTAAAAATGTAAGGGCCATGCCACATGGACTCGAGTTTCCCACCTCCTATATTATCATTTTTTTTGTCACAGGTTAAAACCAAATCACATTCATTGAAGACACACGGTTGAATGAATCTATCGTATAAGGCCTTGATTCATCTTTTATGTACCTCATTGGAAAGGGTCTCATCTCGAGAAGTTTCATCAAGATTAATCAAATACAAGAAAAATTCTTCTTCTGTGGTGGTATTAGGTACAAGTTCAGTGACGAGGTTTATATCGGGGGTCTCATATTTGATAGCTAAGGTTGCTTCCAATCCATACACTAATTAAAATAGTGTTAAAATGGGTGAACATTTTTACTATGGTTCAGTAATCCCGTAATGATGAAAACAACTGTAGGTCCCAACTATAATTATATTGTCCTACCATTTTTTGAAGCATGGTTTTCAAAATTTTGTTGAATACCTCAACTTGTACATTGGCCTAAGGGTAGTAGGTTGCTGAATTATCATAACGAATACCCATTTTAGCACTCAAATCTGACATCATTTGGCTCCTAAAATGGAAACCATGATCTTGATAACTCTTTCATAATATCTTGAATTCTATAATATGAAATACAAACCTTATATATTTATCATTTATGTGCACCACTAAAAACCCTCTGCTCTCCCTTAGGTTTCCAAGATTCTATGTTATCTTCGTTCCAAGGGGGTTCTCCTAAATATTGTTTAGAAGAATGATAATATCTTCTCCTGTGGTTGGTAGTCTCATGATTTGTTCTATTAACTTAGCATGCATAGATATGATCATGTTCAACCATAGGAACCAAACATGTACTCATGTTAGAAACATTTTTGTGCACATATTGACTTGTGCGGTCCTACCAAAATGTAGAAATTCCATCAAGTTCACGTTTCCTGATTTCATTAATCCATTTTCCCATGTCTGAAGTTCCAATATAACTAGCATATTTTTGTCCGGGATGATATTCCTCTCTATGTAGTTGCTATTAGCTAGTTCTAGAAACTTTTATTCATTAGTGATGTCATGATATGCAAACTAAACTTTGTAAAGTTGGTCAAGCAACCCTTCTTCAACAAGTAATCTTTTCATAACATTTGGTGTTGGTACATATTTTTCTTGCACATTGGGTATGACAATAGATGTAGTAAGTTTTATTGTTTGGATATAATCTCAGGGAAATTTAACTGGTTTTGATGATGAATCTCACAACGTTTGCACCATATCTTGTTCCATATTTATAGAGGGATTCTTCATCCTACATGGTCTTCTAGGTTCCATAGCTTGCTATGTTCTTGCTTCAACTATTATCTTCAGCTACTAACATTGTGAATTTTGTTCTTAGTAGATACTGATGAATCCATTTGAGACTTTGTTTTCTTATATGATAAGTTTTGGTTGTTGTCATTAATGCCTTCCAATCTACACAATTTTTTCTTGATATGGTCTATTCTCAAAAACATATGTGTCTTTATTTTTCTATATTTCCTTTGATCTTATCCAAGCTCAATTAACGGTCACCCATAACTAATTAATGATGTCACATCTTGATAATTTTCCACTATCACTACTCCATTAGTCATTAATTAACCATTACTACTACCCATTAATGCTTTCAATCTGTCACATTCCTTTTTGTGCTCAAATTTGTTTCTATGATAGATTTATTTTTTTGTGGTTTATCCCTATTTTGAAGTATGCAGAGATTTCCCTCAATGTCTTCATCATTACAACTTATTCTAATGCACGAGATTTAACCTAATTGTTAATTGTTCTTTCTCTTTCTGTATACAAGTCCAATCCATTAATTTTCTCTTTTTTATTTATTGGGTTTCTTTTCCTGACTTTTCTAGAACAATCTTTCTCTTTATTTGCTCGAGTATTTCTTTTTTCTCTTGGTGTGTATAACACCGATTAAGGTTCCTTTTCAATTATGTATTTTTTTTCTTCAATTATTTATTGGAATTTTTTAATTATTACAATTACAAGATTTATCCCCAAATACGATGCATTTCAAAATAGAATATATTTTTACAAAATTTTGCAGTATGCCCATAAATGCTAGACATCCAATAATCAATGGTTCTGAATTTGTTGATTGCATAATTATTCTTGTCAAACACATCACAGTTCATTACCTTATGTCCAATTTTATTATAAGAAAAATAATAACCAGGAAACGTTTTGTACCTAAGTGAGTACAGTCTCCTTGGTGGCACAATATTTTTCTACTTTGCCCCTTGGGTGTTCTTTTGACTAACAATTTTAAAGCTAAGTTCCATGGTTCTGACATTTTTCTTCATTTTCTTTTTTTAGGAGGGATCATTCTTCTTTCTTACTTATTACAACATTGTAAACTAAAATATATTTTTCAAATGGTGAGCTATGTTTGCAAAAAAATTCTTCCAATACTTCTGCACTTTTGTGAAACTTATATTTTGTCCTTACTTCTATTTGTAGTATTTTAGTCTCTTGTTCCTTTTCTAGTAGCTACATCTTTTGTTCATTAGTTATTTTTGCATCCTTCACGAAGATGATATCAAGCTCACTTATTTCACAATATTCATTTATAACTTGAAGCTTTATTGCCAAATATTTCTTGGATTCTTTTATTTGACTGTTAAAAGTTTCCTTAACTTCTTCTACTTCATTCCTTAAATTGTTAGTCTTTTATTTTTCTTTCTGGAGTTCACCTTTTAGGGATATAATTGCTTCCTCTAATTTTACAACTCTTTCTTCTCTCTCTTTCTTCAGCATTTTTATTTATTTAGATATATTTTGATTTTCTACTACTAATTTTTTATATTAATCCTCTAATAAAACAATATTGAGTTTCTTAGTTTAACTAGTTTCATCACATCTTGTATTTGGGTGGCGAAGTATGGTTCCATTCTCTTTGTATATTCTTCTTTATTTTGTAGGGTTTCCATGAATTCACTTGTAATCATTTTTACTTATTATATAGTTTTCCTTTGAGTATGAATGACATATGTTTCTTATTTTGTAGAGAGATTGTCCATGCTTCTATTTTCATGAGATCTAGGTGATTTATATTGAGAAGATATACCTTTCAGTTAATTAGAATAATTTTGAAGGAACCTTATCTGCTTCCAATAATTGGAATTATTATTTACACTTAGAGGGGGGTGAATTGGTATAAAGTGTAGATTATACAAATTTTCACTTAACAAATTGTGATCCAATTTCTGTTTCAGTCAAAACAATAAAAAACATCAATTCACAAAGAATTTGAA
>LPNX011016053.1:273535-294963 GCA_001517045.1 Pseudotsuga menziesii
ATATGAAATCACCAACTTGTTGATTATAGGTACAACCAAAGTGGAGACTACAATCTCATAGTTCTTAAGCACCAACTAGAAGGAAGCTTCAAATTTCTATCCTTTCCCCTTCCTACCACCCTGCAATATGTTGTAATAGAATTGTGACTTCTGCAATCTACGATTTGTGCCTTTTGTAATCAACAATATCAACAATCTGCAACATTAACAATATGTGATATATGCCTTGTGAAATATACAATATCAACAATTTGTAACATCTGTGATATTTGATCTGATCTATTACCTCGATCTTTAATTGATTATCTTAATTTTTTTTATTATAGTGGCATATATTCTATGCAATCATGACTAGGAATGTAGTGCACATTCGATTGACACACTCATATTTGCACATAAAGAGTGCTCAAATTCTAAACCCCAAAAAATTAATCTTTGCACTTTTCAAACCCCCATTATTACTTGGATGTATACCAAAATGGAAATATCATCTACTTTATTTATATGAGTGTCAGATCACTTCATGGTTCAACTCAAAACAATTATTGGGCAAGGTCAAATAACACTAGTGATAAATTTAAAGGCTAACATATATAAATGATACTTTTGTCGGTTAACACAATATTTTGACATCAATGATAGCTGTATTCTAACAATTTTAAGTGTCTTCTTGACCCACTTTGGCACTTTCTATGAGGGTGCAGGTTTCTTAGGTGGTCATGCTTCAATTTCTTCAACATTAAATCTTCCAATCATCTCAATTAGATCATCCAATCGAACCTATTATTCTGGTGAAGTGGTAGGAACTTATTTATCAGGGGGATATGATACTACATAATGAGATTCCAAATATTGATCCACAATAGGGATCCACCTTTTAGGATGTGGAATATTGTTTCCAAATTCGAAATTGCTTTATTATTTGCAATACATGGCATACTACAATCAATTAGAGATCAATCTCTAAAATACTTGATGGATTTGACATACAAAGAGTACAATGAAAATATTTTCAATATAATCTTACAATATTCACAAAAGAGTCCTACAATACAGTTTTAATATTAAAGGGCTACAAAAAACCAACAACATTTAGGAAAAGTAACATCTACTAGAACTTGTAAAGAATTTAATGTACATATAAAATTTTGGGAACAATATGCATCTCTTGAAAAGAATAAATGTTAGTACCACTCAAAATTATATATCCCATCGAACATGTATATGCTCTTGCAAAAAATATGGCATGTTGAACTAGTCACACGTATTTACTCTCTTCACATCAATACTGGTGTCTTGTACATATGCTCTTCATGTCAATACCATTCGATACCAATCACATTTATATATGTTCTTCACATTGATACCATCATAGGTATATTCTATTCACATAGACATTATCGCATGTTATTGCCTTACGATTAGGGTTTATGCACCAGCTTGGTGTTTATCCCCAATCTAAACTTTGGTACATTGATTTGTGTGTGTGTGAGAGAGACAGAGACTCAGAGAGAGAGAGTGTTAGTATCACAATTGGAGGAGAGTATAATAGAACTAAGAGAAATTAGAGGATATGATGGACACAAGAGAGAACAAAGTGTAAATCGATGAGATAGAGAAGAGGATAACACTTATTATTAGACAATGGGGAACTTGTATTCTCTTCACATAGATAATATCATAGGTTGTTGTCTTACAATTAGGGTTTATGCACCAGGTTCGTGTTTATCTCAAGTCTCAAGTTTGGTACATTGATGTGTGTGTGTGTGTGTGTGTGTGTGTGTGTGTGTGTGTGTGAGAGAGAGAGAGAGAGAGAGAGAGAGAGATATTTAGTATCACAATTGGAGGATAGTATAATATAATTAAGAGAAATTAGAGGATATGATGAACACAGGAGAGAACAAAGTGTAAATTGATGAGATAGAGTAGAGGATAACACTTATTATTGATAATGGGGAACTTGTATTGCTAAATACCCAACACAAATTTATGAGGTAGAGCAAAGGATCATATAATTTTTATGGCAATTGCAACATTTTTTCATCAATTTAGACTAGTCGAGTAGTTATATGAAGTTGGTGTCTCTTTATTGCATCGTCCTTGTATAGTGATTACAATTTGTAGATATGTCAAGATTATTCAATACATAGAGTTGGAGAACCAACAAAACAAATGAAGGTAGGACATGGATAGAAATTCAGAAGGATAAATGTAGGAGGAGTGGGAAGGCATGCATAGATGGTCACCAGAGGTAAAAATAAAATACTACAGAAGCATTGAAGCCAATAGGTTTTTTCATTTGTCGTTAGAGAACATGATATGATTAGGTGGTCTTAAGCACAATGATACAAGGAATGTAACACCATGTTTTTACCCTAACTCTTGAGATTGGAATAAACTATTAATTGACAGAATTCTATGATGAATGACTCGACTATTTAATTATTTGAGATCTAAAAACGTTGTAAGGACATTTTTTGAGGGAATCTTGTTTTGAGTGACCTAGACATGTGTGAAGAAATGAATTATTGATGAGATATGACCTAAGAAGGATTATGTGACATATTGATGAATAAATTATGACTATGAGAATGATGTCAACATTTGGTCAATCATGAATGCATTTATACTATGATTTTAATTGTGAATGAAAACTCATGTGAAGTTATCAATAGAGCTTAAAGTTGTATAATTTTTTAGAATGATTATGTATCATGCACTCTGATGGTCTGTAGAGTGTAACAGGAAAGGAAGGTACATGAAATGAAAGCAAAGCATTAGTATGCATAGAATCTAGTTGATTCGATGACTATGAAAGGTGATATCAATATGGTTTATGATATGAGTTAATTATAAAATGTTTGATGCACATGAGATATGATGTGGATAGAATCTAGATGAGTCGAGAACGTTTGACAGTTAATGTCAATTTGATATTTATATTATGTTTGACATCTTGTTTATAATATAATATGCACATGACGTTTTATGTGCAGATGATGGGATTACGATTTCCAATCAATCCACATTAGGTGATGGGGATGAAAAAAATTATACCTGTAAGAATAAAAAATTGGAGGCCGCAATGAACTTTGAATAGAGTGAGGAAAACTCTAGTTCATTAGATGCATGTTCCATGGGGGTAGTCCGCAAGTTGGTCACTCATGGATATTATTGTTGGGGGAACACAATAGGGATTCAATGTTATTCCCCAGGAACCACCTAGCTCTTCCAAAGGTAGGTGAACTAAGGTAACATTGGCTCAATCATCATAACCAACTCCCACCCATGGGAATTGTCAAAAGGTGATGATGGGAGCATAGCACCTTGATAATTATGGTTGTGAGAAGAATGCGATGGTAATAAACATCTATTTTTAATTATGGGATATAATAAATTTATCATAAATAATAAATAAATAAATAATAGATAAAATGATAAATTAAATTAAAATTGATAAAAGTTAAATAAATAAAGAAATAATGAATAAATAAATAAATATATAAAAAATAAATACATAAATAAATGATAAATAAATCAACAAGGATAAATAAATTGAAATTAAACGAAATTAAGAAATCAGTTAACAGAGTAAATTAAGGAACTTGAACTAAAGTGAAATCCTAACTTATTGGAAAGGAATCAAAGAACTAAAAAGTGGGTGGGTAATTAAAGTAAACTAAAGAGTTATCTAAAAGTGGTTCATGAGATGCATGGTAATTAACGAAAAGGGTTAATGAAACCTAAATAAATGGAAGAACGAGGGATATTCATCTTCTTCTTCTTCTTCTTCTTCGGTCCTGCCATAGTTTTGAGCCCGAACCAATTTGGTGGCTCTGAGGTGACTGTGGAAGAATGTAGTTCAGTACGACGTGAGTGAGGTTTGGAGCCTCCCAGCAATAGCCTAGCATCGTAATTCAATTGATAGCAAGGTATTTTCAGTGCCATCGAGCTCATGGTCCCAGGGAAAGGAGAGTACTTGTTAGGGTATAATAGGGAGGAAAATGGTTGATCCAAAATGATTGGAAATCCAATGAAAACAACTGCATTGGAGTGACGAAAAAACAACCTTCAACCTCGTCGTCAAATGACAATGAATAGCGATATCAACCAATATTTGAGTATTGTTAATGTTACGAAGAAAACTTCCTATGGCTTGGGGTGTACCATAACAGACAGAGAAACCGAAGAAATAAATACCTTCATAATATGCAAGAGAAATAAAACATATAACACTAAAGGATCTCAAATCATACCTTAGTCCGGATGGTTGAAGTAGATCCCCGTTGAGCTTTTTCCAATCCCGCATGGTTTAGCAATTCACTCTCAACAACAGTAAACAAGGCAAGCATGCTATATAATATAGTGTCAGGCCTACTCTAGCATATATAATAAATAATGCATACGAAATTAAACACATCCATGGATTCAATATTCATTTAAATGCACATCATTGGACAGGAAAAGATATTTCTATTAATAAAATCAGAGATTACATAAGTGACAACCTCTGTCAGCATGTCTGCAAAACGGAGAAACTGAGTCCTCCACTTGGGCCTCCACCACCTCAATCCTCCATCTCTCAATATCAAGCTCACAAGCAAAGGCAATCTTGGGAAGAACACAAAGTGCTCCAAAGGACAAAGAGATGCAAACTCAAGTACAAGCAAGTTACGGCAGCAATGGACTATAGTTCTCTTTCTCTTCAATTCCTCTTCTTCAATGTATCCAAGGGATTCCTTATATATAAATCCAAATGGGTAATAGAGGGTCAAATATGATTGATTTCAAGGAATATGGAAGGCCAAGAGACAAGTGATTCAGATCCACATCAAGGAAAACTCCAAAAATATTTGGACTTATGCACACATCTTGATGTACGCAGTTTTAAGGTAAATATCCTCGTATATACGTGAGAAAGGAATGAAAATTCATGTAAAACAAATAATAGGTGTTTTTAGGGATGATATTCAAAAAATAAAAGGTACAATAATGGTCCATGAGGTCCAAAGAGTATGCAGAGGGACAGGTAATTCCATAAAAGTGTGATCAACCATGTGTGGTAAAATCAGCTGTAACAGATGCCCCCTAATGTGTGAGGTCATAGGGGTAACATGATGGCCAAGATACATTCACAACAGATCCAAAACTATGAAATGAAATCAAATCCCCAGTAGCAGTTTTGTAGGAGACTTGCGGTACTTGTTTCTTCACACCGTTGATAAGAACAACTACAAGCAGTAGTGAAGATTTATGAACCTGAAATTTTGAACCAAGCAATATCAGATAAGATACAAATAAGATCATATCAGATCCAATAAGGTTCATATCAGATCCAAAATTATGGTCAACCGAGACGGTAGATGCACAGTTTTCTTCTTCTTCAAAATTCTGAATTTTGGTGCATGCAATCCTGCAGGAATTTGCTGGAAGATCTAGATCATGGGGAGTGAATGGATCACTCTTGAAATCTGATATTTATTCCAAAATATCCAAGGTATCACATATTTTCACACCAGCAGCAACATTAGAGGAATAAAATTCAAATTTCTCCTCACTTTTCGGAAGCAATTACTGGTAAATTTTGCACAGAATTCAAAGGAAAATCACCGGTGAATGTTTTCATGGAAGTGCAGCAGTATTTTTCTTCAATATTAGAGATTCGAATGCCTTCTTCTATTTCATAAATATGAGAATATGAGATATCATAGTTCTCATGAACTTCCGGAGCATCAGGAGAAGGAGTCACTTCATGGAGACTTTCTTCAATTCGAATTGAATGTGTAGAAGATTCTGCTTCATCTTCATCTTGAACAACTTCATCAGAGAGAGTAGAGGCTGAGAATTTTGAGTGAATAAATCTTATGGTGCTGGACGTGATCTCCAAAGTACTATTATTATCCTCATTGTGCTTACCAAAGGTTCTGTCCAATTTTGTCCAGAGATCCTCTGGATGGTCAGCAAAATCAATAGGGTAGTACAAGCTATGATCAAGGGCCAGACCTATTGTTCCAAAATCTCTATCACAGTCATTTAGCCAGTCATTCTCATTCTCATAAGAATCTTTTCCAAGTCCAATAGACACCTCATAGAGACCTCGTCTCTTCAGATATGCAATCATCTTCAACTTCCATTCCGAATAGCTTGTGAATGGGGTGAGAAGAGGGATTGATGAGTCCATTCGAAGTTGTACCTGATAAAACCTCCAAATCAAAACAAAAGGGGCATCGTAAGGTCAGCCAACATGCACATTCTAGGCTTTCATCACACCCAACATAGTTAATCAAGCAAGCTTGATCAACAAGTTCTTTACTTGGGATATTGAGTGGTAAGCCTTGGCTTCTGGTGCAGTGCCGGATTTTTGAGCTATTGCTCAAATTTCATGGAGAAATCTGTCAAAAATCTTGTTTTTGAGAGATTTTTCTTTTGTCCCGCCGCATTCTTTTATACCATATTAATTCTTACACATGATCTAGGAACTAAGACTCAATCTCATCAAAGAATAATTAACAAATACTCATGAATTGGAAATAATCGGAACCATAATAGGTTTCCTCTCTGTATATTTTATAAACAATAATGGGTTACAATTTCCATGCTGAGAAATGGCTTAACTCCATGAAGAATTCGAATACCTAAGGAGACAATTTGAATTTAGTGAGTGAGTCTAGCTTAACTGACTCTAAACCATTCAATCTCACTCAGTTAACCACTTGACTAAAACCCTAATTGACTCACCAAACCCTAACTAAAGTCGGAGTGCAATAAATGACTGAATCTCAACCGAAGGAGATCAAACACATGTCATAGCAATCCAACCATCAAGTGCTAGTCCTGCATGACTCCAATGAACCCTGACGAGGTTAACTGAAGCTGAACTGACCATCAGAAGTTGGTGGAGGTGCCTTGTTGACTCGAGTTCATTAAATAATAATAAATAATCATTAAATAATATATTTAATGAATGGAGGCACCTTAACTGACTGTAACTGACTGGTTGAACTGATTGTAACCACCAGTTAGCAATTAGGTGCATTAATGTCACACAGATCACCCCTGGAGTGCTCCAGTTAGCCTCCTTGACTGTAGGTAGGCGTGGGTGTGACTGGATGATGGCAATTAATGCTCCACTAATGTCAATTAAACTTAGGATAGTGGTTTAACTAGGCCAATTTGACCAAAAGAGTGTGTATGATGGTAAATGTCTCCAACAATAAATCCATCCTAGAAGTGGAGTGATGAAGAACTAGGTGGAAGAACTAGCCATCCATTATTATAGTACAATAATTAATATTTGTGTATGACTGCAAATACATATAGCAGTCCCAGATACATAAGAGTACAATGGCCATGAATAGGCATGATATATAAACTATGACTTGTGTGGTCATTTCCACGTACAATATATAATAGATAAGAATATCCATTATGAATTTATAAAAAGGATCAAGATCTCCATGAAAACTGAAGATATACAATGGATCAAGATCTCCATAATGGCTAAAGATATCTGACATACACTGGAATCAAGTCACTAGAACTGAAATCTCATGAGCACTGGAATGATTAAGGAGGTAGCATATGTGGAATTCCACCAATTTGGAAAGTCTTCTACACAAACTGCTATGAGTACGGGTCCTACTATGTGAATAGAGGTGTCAAGGTCGAACATAGTAGTCCATAATCTGATTACCGGTCATTGATGTATACAATTAATAGACACGAGATCACCCACCGATAATGAAAATGGGAATCAAGGTACTAGAGTGAAATATAACAAGTGTGAATAAATGTGTTGAGGTCAAACACTTCAAAGAATCCATCGATTAGGGGACATTGATGTATTCCAAAAACTATTGATGGTGAGAGAACCTACCACTGATGATTGTAAGTCTTAAGGCACTCAAATGAATCTAGACTCCTATCCCAGAATAAATGATCTGAAGTCAATAAGATGGAATCCGCTAGAAGGAGGACATTAAGGCATCCCCCATCAACCATCATGAGGTACTCAGCAATGCAGTATAATGTGGAAGGATTCAAACTAGAGGTACATGAACTAGTAATATTATCGAGAATGGTCGACATGCAAAGTCAAGACAACCGAGGAATGGATGACTTAGGTTTCAACTTCCTTTGAACAAGAGAATAAAGGAAAATGGTGATTGAATGTAGGAAGCATAGACTCGATATACAAAATTGGGACATCTCTGTCACATAGGAGCCATCAACAGAGGATCGATAGGGACTAGAAGCTTAACCAGCTCATGGATATAAAATCAAAGAAATGAGTACAGCTCCAAAATTCAAACTATTAACCCAACCAATGGATGTTATATATAGTGCTTTGTTTGAAGCTGACACAACTCGACTGCTTCAAAATATAACATCTTTTCCTGTCCTAATTTTTGGTTTTTTGATTTTTTTGGAATTTTTCAGATATTTTGAAAAGCTTCAAAAAGAATAAAAGTTCTTTATAATTACGAATCTAGGAGGATACGAGTGTCGGGGGATAAAAAAACTAGTTCCAAGTAGCTAAACATACCTATGCTCAATGCAAGGAAACGTGTGCAGGTTAACGACAGTTGGGGGAAAGTCCCATCGTGGTAAAAAAAATGTGGAATCAAGCTGCAAAAGACATTTAAAAAGGATCTTCTTGGATATACATGAGATAAGCTCAGGATATATGGCTGATAATAAAAGTTAGGGAAGCCAACATAAGGCTCAATGAGGAAATAAAAACTCATGATAATTCAATTACAACTTGACATATACAAGGGATTCCTAGGCGAAATGGCCAGGATAAAGTTCAGGAGGAGTATGACGCTTTTGCTCAAGGACATGGCGGGATTAAAAGGGACTCTTGGACCTAGGAAAGGACTTATAGAATGGGTACCAAATGTAAAAGGGAGATCACTAGGACACCCATGTATAGGAAAGCTCTACCATTCACATAGTACCACTTCTAACAGCAACATGAAGGTTTCGTGATACCATGGAATGGGTTTGTACCTAACGTTAAAATGAAACGGTCATAAGGTCATGCAAAATGCAGGAGGATATGAAATCCTAACCCATATGCCAGTTCAGGCGTAATACCTGTGATAGGAATCAATAGGTCGAAACCTCAGAGAGAGTGTACAAAAACTGGACCCTACATGACAACCATATTAGTCCAAAATGACCCAAAATAGTCAATAAAGAATCCAAACTATAGGATATAGGGAGGAATGATCATGAATACTGCACCCAAAGGAAAAAATGCAGTGAATGATGGGACACAAAAGGGAAAGTAAGGTGTAGACCCAAATTTCACACATCCACTACCACCCCTGTGAGGGTGACCATCGGTGTAAATACCGAGAGAAGGGATTCAACATACTCCACAAATGTAGTAGGCGATAGAATGTGATCACTCCCAAATATATGAGAACAATAAGGGGATGTGATGCCCCCAAGTCTGACACCGATGTTCGTACTAGGACCAAGGACGGGTGACAGGATACTAGGCATGCCAGAAAAAAAAAAAAGGACCCAAACTCACGAGAGCATAAATATACTCAAGTAAGCGTGACCCAAAGGCCAACTAGCACACAAATAGTACACCCATAAGAATATATACAGCCAAAATACAAACAAACCAATGGGAGGATATGTGAGCTTTCAAATGTAGAAGGTATGTCTCTCCTAGGAGAGACTTGAAACTCCCATACACTACAAGTGAAGGTACATAACCAATTATAGTGGCCCTCAGCTTCAATGCATATAGCGACTTTGTTGTCCAACCCCTACCTTACCAGGACACCTACAGAATAACCTCTGCAAATACCCCCTCGATAACCTAGTTAAGTAAACTAAGGTCACCTCAATATAACCAATGCTCAGGAAGACAATCACAGGTGGGATCGACCATATGGGAAGGTTAGAAAAGCTTGAAACTCAAAAGAGCCCCCAGATACGAATACGATCCTAGAAATATCTTTGTTTCTCGCAAAAAGTGACCAAGGGTCATCCCAATCACAATCGCATGCACTACCTCGTGCTTAACTCTTGTGTAAGAGGAGCATCTTGAGAAACACTAATTATATCAAGGGTTTCACTCTCTCACCTGGACAGAAACCTAATTGTTTTTTTTAGTGGTCTTGGAGAATTAACTCATAATGAACTATTCCAAGACCCTAAAACCTAATCTTGTTGATTCACCCTAGAAAAGAAAAGAGTGTAATTCATTTTGTTAAGAGTTGATTTTAGTTGGTTGTGATTACTCAAAAGGAAATGGCCGTGAAACTAACGAAGTTATGACTCAGCAATAAAATAAATATGCACACCTAACAAACAATGCCAAGTGCAATGTGTAGAATGAAGAACATGGTATGCCACTACATGAGATGAAATATTTTCCTTTAATGGCAATGCAATCCTTCCTATATGAAATCCTAAACACAACTCTCATCCAAGCAATCCAATGCAAGTACCTCCTCAAATGCATATCTAAGATGCAAGTAAGCATGCAACTATTTTGTATTTTCCAATATAAAAGAATGAAAAATGCAAATAAAAATTCACTAAATCTCACAGTCTCTGCAACAAGTATAAAACACAAGCCCAGCAAGACGCTGAGACAAAAAAGTAAGGCAATAATGGCAAAAAAAAAGGATAAATGACTAAAACTACTTCCAAAGAAAAATCAATGAAAAAGTGGTCTCTGTTCACAAAATAAGCATCCAATAGACAACATCAAAACCCAAGAAGACCCAACCACACTCACAACCCACCCAACAGCTTCCCACAACATCAAAATCAACCAGAAAGGAGGATGTATGTGAGTGTTTAAAGAACAGGTGCATATGTATGCGACTTTTGGACAAAACGCTGCATGTATACATGGATTTTGGACAAAAACCTACATGTATACGTGAATTTTGGCGAAAAGTCAGCATATGTATGCGACGTTTGGAAAACCTACTTATGCAAAGAAGACAATGGTAAAAAGCAGGCCAAAGGTCAAACCAATAAAGGGGAGTTTTAAAGGATGAACATACTATAAAATGTGACACAGAAATGGGGAGAAACAGAGAGCGATTCAATAATATCAAGCACATTGTGCCCCCAACCCCAAAGAAAAACAAGGAACATCCACAGTATGGTCACCAATTCTGTTACGGAGAAAACTTCCTATGGCGTGGGGTGTACCACAACAGACAGAGAAACTGAAGAAATCAATCCCTTCCCAATAAGCAAGAGAAATAAAATGTCTAACACTAAAGGCTCTCGAATCATACCTTATTCTAGATGGTTGAAGTAGATCCCCATTGAGATTTTACCAATCCTCCTTGCTTTAGAAATTCACTCTCAACAACACTAAACAAGGAAAGAATGCTATATAATATAGTGTTAGGCCTACTCTAGAATATATAATCAATAATGCATAAGAAATTAAACACATCCATGGATTCAATATTCATTTAAATGCACATCATTGGATAGGAAAAGATATTTCTATTAATAAAATCAGATATTACATAAGTGACAACCTCTGTCGGCACGTATGTGAACCAGAGAAACTGAGTCCTCCATTTGGGACTCCACCACCTCAATCCTCCATCTCTTGATAGCAAGCTCACAAGAAAAGGAAAGATTGGGAAGAACAAAAAGTGCTCCAAGGGATAAAGGGATGCAGACTCAAGTACAAGCAAGTTATTGCAACAATGGACTATAGTTCTCTTGCCCTTCAATTCCTCTTCTTCAATGTATCAAAGGGGTTCCTTATATAGCACTCCAAAGGGGTAATGGAGGGTCAAATCCAAGCAATATCAAGGCATATGGAAGGCCAAGAGACAAGTGATTCAGATCCACATCAAGGAAAACTCCAAAAATATTTGGACTTATGCACACATCTCGATGTATGCAGGTTTAAGGTCAATATCCGCGTATATAAGCGATAAAGGGATTAAAATTCATGTATAGCAAATAATAGGTGGTTTTATGGATGATCTTGGAAACATAAACGGTAAAATAATGGTCCATGGGGTCCAAATATTCTGTAGAGGGGATAGGGAAGGCCATAAAAATTAGTATTTTATGGGATATTGGAAGATAAAAATAAATAGAACCATCAATATATGTTTTAACCTTTCTTGTATTTGATTCATTTACTGTAAAATATGCTCAACCTTTAGTTGTATTTGTCGGACCCCTTGGAGGGTCGTTAAAAGGAATATTTCATGAGTAGAGAGGACATAGTGAATACTAGGAATATGCTAAGTGAAGAGACAACAAAGGGTAGATATACCGTGGTAGGCCTTATAAGTATCTTAACTGGATTGGTAATTAATTGAGCATGAATGTATTATTTATAAAAAGCAATGTGAGGTAAAATTGACTCAGTAACAAAGTCTTCGAATTAAACCCAGTTTAGGTTAAGAGTACTGGTTTATAGGCCCATGTTTTTGTGTTATGTATTAGCCTATGGGATCACATGTAATTAATATTATGTGGATGCTTAGTGAGCTCCATTTTCATATGGATTAGAGGTGAGAGGGGAAGGATCACTTCAACTTGGTTGGGTTTGGCCAAGGGATACAAATAGAGATGTCTTGTTTGGTGATTTTTTAGTGATTTGTGTTAATCTAATTCAATGACTCTTTTATCAAGTTAATTTTAGCCCAATATTCCGCCTTTAAAACGTACATCTATTTGTCAATGGGTAGATATGAGATCCATTCTGATATCATAAGACCGTGGATACAATATAGGAATGTGGTCCAAAGCATAGTAGCAGAAGGACAATACAAAATTCATCGAATATTCGGCGTAGGTTTAATACGAATACGAGATTCTACTAACAGAATCCTACATTTTGAACACCAATTTTTAGAAACATTTTTTTAATTATTCAAACACTATAAAATATAAATACCATTTAATTCCATACTTAGTAATTAATTCAAGCATTATTAATTAATTCATAATCCTTTTGTAGTTAATGGTAAATACTTTAATTTCTGATTATTAAATTAATTATTGGAGAAATCCATATATTATATGTTTTTAATTTTCCAATGGGTATTGGTTGAAATCCATCACACCCACATTATGAAATTTAATAATAACTAAGGATGGTCTCTTACATTTTCCACATTCTAATTTCTTGGAATTTTATATTTTTGTTTTTAAATAGTAATTTTCGTTGTAAATATTCTCTCTCTCTCTCTCTCTCTCTCTCTCTCTCTCTCTCTCTCTCTCTATATATATATATATATATATATATATTNTATTATATATTTTTAAATCGTATATAAGATTAAAATTATTGTATTTTTTCAAGTATTATTTATGTATATAATTAATTGTTTTTGTAATATAATTGTGTTACTTCAGTCCATATTTATTAAGGAGGTTGAGGTGTGGACCCCTTCCATCACTGCCGAGGATAAGTCTTAGAACATGTAGCACGTGCTTCTGGGATGTAGGTTATGTTGGCAAGATTTGGAAGTCATATCAAGCATCCAAGAAATGATCTTGTCTCCCAAGTGATAAGAAATATGGATCAACCTTAATCATGATGAATAAAGTCCAAGGAGAATGGTATATCCAGTGGATAGCCTCACTGCTCCCCGAGGCTTGAAATTGAAGGTCAAATCGTGTGTTTGAAATGTGTCCTAGAGAATAGTGGAAGTGTTTTCCCAGAGAATAATAATTGTGGAAGTGCATATAAAGTACTCGAAGCAATGATCGATGACTTGAAGAATGGGTCCTCTTCCATTGAAATTGTCAAAATTGATTTCATTGTTGAATAAGTCACGTATCTAAGTGTATATTTGATGATATCTCTTAGATCTATTCTCTTTTCGTGTTTCTTATTTCCTTGAGAGCTTGGATCATGATTTGTAGGAGAAGGCATCGATTTTATGGAAGGAAAGTGCATGGATGGATGGTTGTGCATGGGAAGAAAAGAGACCACAACTAATATTTGAACCCTAGATACTGAGGAGGAGCACAAATTTGATAGAAAGATGTAATGAACATTGTTGAATAAGATTACTGGTGTGGAGAGAAAAAAAGTTGGCACTGACCCACAATGATTTGATTAAAAAAGATGCCTTCAAAATCGATTCGAGTGCATATATTCCTTTACAAAAATTGAATAAACATTTGTTATTGGAATTAATAAATAAAAAACATGATGTAATTATATTTACGTTAACATGTGGCTCGTAGTGTTGGTGGTTGGGAACATGGTACCAGGATAAATTTCTTATGGGTTTGCTATGGTAGTGTGGTTGAGAAGGACGCTATTTGTGTCCAAGATATTTATGGTAATCCCTAGGTCATTTATGGTAGGAAATATGTGAATTTGAGAAAATGAGGATGTGATTTCTATGTGTGGAGTAAGAACATGAATGAATCCTGTTGGAAGAGGAGATATATCTAGAGGATTTGCAATATGAAGATGTAGCATCAAATTAATACACCACATGGTAGAGAATGAGTAATGGCATGGAGAGAGAGGATGAAGATAGAGGGAAACCATATCAGTGAGGTGACGGTAAAGGAACACTGAAAATAAAAATATATATTTATAATGGTGTTTAAAATATTAAATTACATTTAAATGAGTCTATGATTGTACAACCTTGTTATATGTGCATAGTCTTAAGCGTTATGCAACCAGGTCCCAAAAATAACATAAAAATAGAATAAATTGACAGTAAGAGACTAATCCATGCCTTCACAATGAATAACATAGATAAATATCAATCCTCTTCGAGGGAGGAACCTCCTTACACATTGTACTTAGTACACAAGACAAGATAAGATACTATGATGACTAAAATGAGAACATCTCCTTCCTATATATATAGGAGACAAAGGTGTACAATAACAACTAATAGACCCACTAATAGGCCCAATCTGACATAAATAATATGTAATGCACCAGAAAATAGGGAGTAATGCACCGCACTATATGGGGTAATGTACCATCATTAAGGGCTTAACATGCCCCTCTCCTTCAAAAAGTGTTGTCCTTAAGGATAAAGTAGTTCTAGATGTTGTTGTATAAAGGAATCATCTTCCCATGCTGAATCTTCCAAGGGTAATTTCTTCCATTTAATGAGATACTATGGAATTGATCGATTTCAAAGATGTCTAGTTCTTATTTCAGTAAGAGTCTTTAGGCTCCAAGATGATTTTTCCTTCCACATCAAGTTCTGGTAATATCGTTTGAACTTGTAGCTTGTGATTGATTACCTTCTTTAGACATGAAACATGGAAACTTGGATGGACTAGTGAAGATGTAGGTAGTTTGAATTTGTAGGCCATACTACCAAGATTTTGTAACACCTTGTAGGGACCGTAGTATTTAGGTGATAATTTATTATCCTTCTTGATGTTCTCTAGGGACATCTCTTTGTATGGTTGTAGTCTTAAAAAATCCCAATCCACAACATTAAAGGATTGTTCATTGCGGTGTTGATATATTTGTTATTTCATTCAATTTTATTCTAGATTTATGTTTTCCTTTAAGAGTTGAAGAACTTATTGTTGATGATTCATGTGGTATTCCATTACTTGATCCTTATAAGAGTCTCTTAGTGAAGATGTGATGGTTGGTGGATGATAGCCATAACGTGCCATAAACGTGGTCATTTTTGATGATGTATGGAAGGAAGTGTTACACCACCATTCTTCTAAGGGTAACCACTTGACCCATTTTGTTTGTTTATCAGCTGCAAAACATTTAAGATACCCTTCCAAACATTTGTTTACTATAATTTTTTTCCATCAGATTAAGGGTGATAAGATGAGCTATGAGCGAGTTTAGTACCCAAGGAAGAAAATAATTATGTCCAAAAATTTCTAGTGAAAATGGGATCCATGTCACTTACTATAATATTTATAGTACCATGTAGTTTTTGTACTGTCTCCATAAAAGAATTTTTGACCGTGCTTGATTTTAAGGGGTGATATAGTACACAAAAGTGTGCACATTTAGTAAGTCTATCAAACACCACCATGATGACATGCTTTCCTTCATACTTTGGTAAACCCTATGATAAAATCCATCGATACATCTTTCCACCTTTGGATTGGAATAGGAAGTAGTTGTAGGAGACCACAGGTATTAATTGTTTCCACTTTATTTTGCTGTAAAACCAAACATTCTATAACAAATTTTTTAACATCAGTTTTAAAACCATCTCAAAATAAATATTTATTTACGCTGAAGTAGGTTTTTAATAAACTTGACTTCCCTCCTATCAATGAGGAGTGGAATTAAAAAAGTAAAATTTTCTTGAACTAAGAAATATCAGCAAGATATAAGTGATCCTTGTACCATAGCAAGTCATCTTTCCACCAAAATGTATTAGAGGCATTGGTATCCTCTTGCAACTTTTGAATAAATGTCCATATTTTTGTATTATTTTTCCATTCATCCATTTCTTTGGCTATCCAATATGGTTGGATGATTGAAATAGCATAGAGTAATGCTTCAACATCCTTATCTTTCATGTAGAGTGCATTTGCAACAACATTTTGCTTCTCCTTTTTGTAGGTGATTTCAAAGTCACATCAACATATTTGTCACCCATTTTTGTTGCTCTTCTTAAGATATCCTTTGTTCCAAGACGTATTTAAGGCTATCATGATTATTTTTAACCTTTCAATGTCTCCCTATAAGGTAGGGGCTCCATTTATTCAAGGAATGTAGTATTTCCAACATTTCCTTCTCATAAATGGGTTTTTTTAAGTTATTTCCCTTTATTGGATGACTTGTGAAGGAAAGAGGGTGTCCTTCTTACATTAGTACAGTTCCAATTCCATTTCGTGAAGCATCACATTCCACAATAAAGGTTTTTGTGAATTCTAGTGTCACGAAAGAAGGAGCTCCACAAATGGCCTCTTTGAGTTGTTGAAAATATAGAGTTTCCCCTAGAGTCCAAGAAAATGCCTCTTTCTTTAGTAACGTTGTTAGAACTTTGTCTAGGCCTAATTATACCAACCTCTAACATTTTAAAAACCATACGCTCAATTTCATTCTTTTGGCTATAGGGATATCGGTAAGGCCTAATGTTAAGACGAACAATGCTTGGAATTAAGTAGATAAAATGATTAAAGTCACGAATAGGTGTAACACCTTTTGGAATATCTTCAAATACCTTGAATTTTTTTTAATGACCCTTTGGAGATCTAGGGAGATATGGAACTTTGAGTTTTGAATATTTAATAAGCATAATTGTGCAACTACACCTTTATGGCCCCTTTTTAAAAACTTTTTCAAACCATTAGAGCTTATTGCCTTGATTGTTTTTTATTTGATACCATTTAACTCATATTCTTTTCCTTCCCATGAAAATTTCATGAAAAGTTTTTGAAAATTAAAATCCACTATTCCCAGTGATTGTAACCATTGGACACCTAAGACAACATCAACACCACCCATTGGGATATAAATCATTGGACTATTCGATACATATTACCCCATATCCATATTGATATTATGGCATTTCCCTGATCAATTTATAGTTCTTCCATCTGCAATCATTACTTGAAACTATGGTACTAGATATACAAAGAAATTAAGAACTTTGGCTAATTTACAGTGAATGAAATTATGAGTACTACCATAATCAATCAACATGGTTACATTATTCTTTTTTATGTATCCTTCTATATTGAGATTTTGAGAAGTGATAATTCCATCCAAATCCATGAAAAGATATGGTGGGAGTAATTTCTTTTGAAGTAGCCTCTTCTATTTCTTCTATTTCTTCCGAATTCGCCTCTTCTTGAGATGCTTCCTCTTCTTTTATTTCTTCCTCTTAAAAATCTATGTAGAAAATTTCTTCTCATTGTACCTATGTCCCTTACTATAATTTATGTAACAATTAAAGAATAATCATTTCAATATTGTTTCATCTAGTTGTTGGGGTGTCCACCTTTATGGTGGTTTATAAGTAGGAACACTATTTTCTCTATATGTGTCGGAGAAGTATTTTCTAGTAGTCATTTCCATATTTTTACGTTCAAACTTCCTTTCCATCATAAAATCCTTCTCTATGGATGATGTTTCAAAGAGACACAACTCATGTTGAATGTTTTCTTTCAAGGTTCCACTAAAGAGGTCTAACAAATTATCTCATGAAATATTTTTTAGTGTGAGACTTAGTTGCTAAAATTGCTTGATGTGATTTGTAATTGAACCTTTTTTTGTTTGAGATTTACCAACTGACTAAACAAGGTGTTGTTATTTATATCCCCATAATTTGCAACCAATTATGATATGAAAATAGACCAAGAGATAATAGATTCGTTCTTACGATTACAAATCCATTTGTACCATACAAATTGATGAGGTTCTAAATACAAGGATGCAATAATTACCTTTTGCATAGTGGGAACCTGGTGTAGATCAAATAATTGCTCCATCTGAAAAATACATGTGATTGAATCCTTTCCATCAAAATTTATCATGTCAATTTTGGGGATAAAGTAGTTTCTTGGACCTGAATTTAACTCATGATGTTGTAGTGAATCATCAACTTTTGAGGACTCAAAACTTCCTACTCTTCAATTTTTTTTCAATTTTCTCCAGACTTTCCTGGAATAAGTCATGGTTTTCCTCCTTATCCTCTTCTTGAGTAGATAAATGAGGAATAAAGTTATGTTTTATTTCCTTCATTAATTCCTTCAAGTATTGAAGATATTATTTTATAACCATCCCTTTGAAATCCTCTTTACTAGCCATTTTCTTTTCCAATTTAACTAAGTCGCCACTTTTTCACATTTCTTTTAATCATATCTTCCAACTTGGACACTCTAAAAAATATGTCTTGCATTTCGTTATATGTCGGGGATGAATCCTCTGTGGGATTGAGTGGAGTGCGATTATTTCCACTTCCTTTTGGTTGAATTTTGAAAAATAAATATATATCACACCCTAGGGTTTACCACAATTATATCATTCTACTAAAATCTATTCAAATGGAAAATGATAAATGTTTTTAAACCCTGAGTGGATGATTGTTTTCAGGACAACTTGTATCTAAGGTACAATTTGAATTTTGACTCCTATGGCTCTAAAAATTAGGCCTATGGTACCTTGATATGTAATATTTCCAATTATGTGGGTATGGCCTGATTTCTATGTGCCAAAATACGGTTATTGCAAATATCCCAAAGATTCTTATTACTGGCCTATCAAAAAGAGCGCACTTGTACTTTATGCCACATGTCCAATATTTCTTTTCTATTGCTGAAACTTATAGCACAGATACCCTGGTATTTCATTTTTCATATGAAACTGGTCTAACTCAATTTTTATCTTGGATGCCTTAGATATGACCTTTTTCCCAAGAATACTTGTTTTAGACTAGGTTTTGGACTAACGAAAAATTCTAGATTCCTCCGCAATTAAATCCAAAACTGTAATGGACCATGAGTTGAATTTTAGACTAGAGATATTTAGGGCTATTCTGGAAGTGGGTTTTTAACCTAGATATTTGAATCCTTGTAGAAAATAAGTTGTAGTGAAATTTCTAATATGACTCGTTTTGCAGAAGTCGGTCCTTAGTAAAGAGCTCTAATACCAAATGTTATGAAACCATGTCCCAAAAATAACATAAAAAGAGAAGAAATAGACAATAAGAGATTAATTCATGCAAATTTAAATAATAATTCCACCAGCATAACATAAACACATAAGAAAATTCAAAATATTGTGAATTAGATCAGTTCCAATGGAGTCAAAGTAAAGACATAATGTTGTTGAAAATGAAATGTTTTGTAATGTGTATTGGTAAATTTTAATTATTAAAACATGAATTGAGTTATTGGAAGGGGATTCTCTATATACTGAAAGTACTGAGAATATTTTTGGAAGATGATGAAATTGGTTCCTCACTTATAAATGTGAGCTAAATCAGAGTCTCTGAGAGGTGTCCAACACTACACCAACAAGAGTGTAGCCTGACGGTATCTTGAGGTCGTTATTCAATGGTTCTCACTTCCTTTGAATAATTTTCCCACGATTTTCAAATATCGTATGTTGGATATTTGTAATATTTTTTGGGGAGTTGATTTTATTAATGGATTATTATATTAATGTGTGGAATTTAGAAAGTGTCACAAATTGCGTTCGATTTTCCAATGACCAGGAAAATCCCGCAAAGGAAAGAGAATCCATAAATTTTATGAAAAAATGTTTTTTCCAATTTGATAAAGCAAATATGTTTGTAAAATAATGACAAATTAAGAGCTCAAGCTATATCTCACTTTCTAATCATCCACCAATAATCAACAAAAATCCTTTGGTTGGTGACGAGAGCATACTTCGTGGAAACGTGTCAGGTATGAAATTATTACTTATTAAAATATGAATTAAAATAAAAACAACTAAACTATACAACCTTTCTAGAAGGAGGAGTGTGTGCGTGTGTTGATTAGAAAAAACAAAACCATAAACGAGACTGTGAATCCCCCTAAGGGGGATTGAGTGTGGACATTGTGTATCCCACTTGATTGATTTATTAATGAACTTTACAATATGATGAAAATATGAATTAAATATGCATTTTTATCCTTGAAAAGGGATTGAAAGGATTACAATACTGCAGGGAGATAAAAGGAAATAAGAAAAGGGATGAAGTGTAATGCCCATATTAATTAATGATTATTAGTAAGTGATTTAATTTAATATAAACAAAGAAATATATATAATTATTAAGGTTAATTATTAAAGATTTATTATTTAGTTATTAATAAATAATAAACAAAATTATTATTGTCATTACCTTTCCGCTCAATATAAAACTTAGGTAAACCATTTCTAGGGCATTTGGTTAGATGGAATAAACACACCTTTCAAAGAAACTAACACATGTCAAACGGAAATTTTATTACACTACCCAAGAAAAAGAATAACTTAAATTAATAAAAGGGGCGGTGGAAGAAAGGGCGGTGGAAGAAGGAAGGCGGTGGAGGGAAGGAGGTATAAGGGAGTTTTTACGGAAGAACAGGGGAGGATTTTTTTTTATAGGAAAGAACGGGAGTGAAGAAATTTTCATGGAAGAATAGAGAGGAAAGGAGAAATTTTTGGGATTTACTCCAGGGAGATTTGTATTCTAAGTGAAGGAGGTTGCTATCCATTTTCTGGGTACGTGGGCTCGGGGGCTAGGAAACCTGTAGGTTTCCTAGGGCCAGCAAACCTGCTGGTCGGCAGGGTGGAAAATCAGAGCCGACAATAAGGCTCCTTCAGGAGCAAGAGAGGGAAAAGAAAAAGCAGGAGCAGGAGCTGGAGCAGGAGCAGAAGCAGGATTCAAGAGCAAAACAAATTCGAGGTATTTCACTAGTAAACCATCTTTTACTGCACAAAATTTAAATGAAAAAATATGATGTTGAAATAGATATTTTCTTCACTGTGAAAG
>LPNX011016053.1:303197-323078 GCA_001517045.1 Pseudotsuga menziesii
TAGATAGCAGCAAAGTATGTTTGATAGGGTATGTAGACCCATAATGTTGAGAGGGATGGATGTGTTCCTCCCTATGTTTTTATGATACCCGAGGTCGTGGGAGGGCAGTGCTGAGACACGCTCCCCATGTTTTTGTGATGACGACGGTTGGGTACCCGAGGTCGTGGGAGGGCCGTGCTGAGACACGCTACCCATGTTGTTGTGATGACGACGGTTGGATGCCTGCTAGGAGAGGCTAGGTCCGCTGTTCAGCCGATGCTATCGCTCTCAGGTTCTTATGTGGTCAGGTCGGTGAAGCTGACATCCACTTCTATACTAGCAGAGGAAGGATAGGGAGGATGCGGACGTAGGTTAGGATGGGTGGACATCTTAGTTATTATGGTTGAATGTTGGGCAATTATGATACTGGAAGTAATGATGGTAGGTACCAATCTTAACTGACTAACTAATAAGAACATAATTGTTAAATAACTCCAAAAGTCACAAGAAATCATATTATATCTGTATATGGGTCATGTTGCATGAAATATTATTGTATCAGTTAGAATTTAAGGGTTTTTGCTATAGTACATGTGCAGCCTATGCATGTACTGGCCATGCATGCACACCTCACACATGCACGCTAGTATGAAATATTTAAATAGTTGATAGGTTAAATAAGTAATTGTGAATTGCTTTAAACCTATAAATGTACCTAGCATCACTATGTTTGACCATAACTTCAGGACGAAGTTTCCTGAAGCGTGGGTGTATGTAATGCCCATATTAATTAATGATTATTAGTAAGTGATTTAATTTAATATAAACAAAGAAATATATATAATTATTAAGGTTAATTATTAAAGATTTATTATTTAGTTATTAATAAATAATAAACAAAATTATTATTGTCATTACCTTTCCGCTCAATATAAAACTTAGGTAAACCATTTCTAGGGCATTTGGTTAGATGGAATAAACACACCTTTCAAAGAAAATAACACATGTCAAACGGAAATTTTATTACACTACCCAAGAAAAAGAATAACTTAAATTAATAAAAGGGGCGGTGGAAGAAAGGGCGGTGGAAGAAGGAAGGCGGTGGAGGGAAGGAGGTATAAGGGAGTTTTTACGGAAGAACAGGGGAGGATTTTTTTTTATAGGAAAGAACGGGAGTGAAGAAATTTTCATGGAAGAATAGAGAGGAAAGGAGAAATTTTTGGGATTTACTCCAGGGAGATTTGTATTCTAAGTGAAGGAGGTTGCTATCCATTTTCTGGGTACGTGGGCTCGGGGGCTAGGAAACCCGTAGGTTTCCTAGGGCCAGCAAACCTGCTGGTCGGCAGGGTGGAAAATCAGAGCCGGCAATAAGGCTCCTTCAGGAGCAAGAGAGGGAAAAGCAGGAGCAGGAGCAGGAGCAGAAGCAGGATTCAAGAGCGAAACAAATTCGAGGTATTTCACTAGTAAACCATCTTTTACTGCACAAAATTTAAATGAAAAAATATGATGTTGAAATAGATATTTTCTTCACTGTGAAAGATTGACTGAGTGCTCTACCCGGCAGACAGAGTGCTACATGAAGGATGGTGTTTTTGGTGTCCCAGGTAGAGTAATTTTAAGGGGTAAAATTTCTCGAATTGGCTATTTTTTGGGTTTTTTTCAAAAAAACAAATTCTCTATTTGGTCATTTTTAGTGTTTAATATCACCTATATTTACATAAAATATGTTTTTTTTTATCATAATATTCACCAAAATTTACACATTTTAGTGTTAATTTTATGTTTCATATTTAATATTTGCCTATCTATATATAAACATGTTTTTTTCAATCCAAAACAATAAGTTAAAATACTATACTTAAGTATAATATTAGAATCCTTAAAAAATACCCTCGGACTCTCGGGTGACCCGAAACTTGAATTTTGATTAGTTTTTCCTCCTCGTTTTCTTAAAACCTGCTAAAAATAAACGAATGAAATATATTAGAATTTTACAAATCATTAAAAACAAAAAAAAACTACAGTACTCAAGATGCTTGAAAAATGTGAATGTTTTATTGAAAAAAGACACTTTAAGAGGCTAATTCAGATCTAGTTTGAAATGACACTTTTTAAAGTAACCTAGATATGATATATATGTGTGAGGAAAATTATATTGCTATAAATATATGACATAAAAATGTCAACTTGGGGCTTGTAAGCTTCGAGGCACAAACACAATATGTGCAGGATTGAATAAAGAACCCAAACTAAATTCACCAAACTATCAAAATGTCTTCAAACTTCATAAGTTAACCCAAATTCAATGGAAAATAAAACTAGCTTTAACAATTATAAAGGAAGCTTGTTTCTAATATTTTAGGTATCAAGCTTCTTGAAATGAATCTCATATAATGGAAATATAAAATAACCATATCAAATCCACAACTGCTGCAATGTACATGACTAACTAATACATGCAAATTGAAGCTTTATTGAGGCTTGTCATCATTCATTTCATCATTTCTCAATTTGTATTTAAATCCTTGTTCAAAAGAGAATGGTCCAATGTTCTCTCGATAATTTTATTGATATGGACCGAGATTCACTTAATTCACTAGTTGAACAACAAAACTCATTAGTTCCTTATTTTTTTCCTTAATAATTGAATAAGGACTATCCCAATAGTGCCGTTAAGTCTATCATTGCTTGAAGATACAATCCTCTCCCTTGGAAAACAATTATTGACTAATATAAATCTAGTTCTCTGCAATTGCTCTAAAATAAACCATAGAAAAGTTGGAATTGATCATACATTTATATTTCCAATCTACTTCTCAATCATAAACTATGAAAACATAATTGATTAAATCAACTTCCACACCTCCAATTCATCAATCATTGTTAACCAAATAAACACTGCTAGCATATACTCGGAATCTAGATCTGCTCAATCAAAACAGTCTTCTCTTCAAAGTAAAAAACATTAACATCAAATTTCAAATCACTACTTCTATTCACTCCCCTTCTAACATTTCAATCATCAAATAAAATGTAAATACATATTCATTTCAAATTACTTCTAGATTGCAATAGAAACCAATACCAAATTAAATCTCAATCAAACTCTCGAACCACTAGTCTTTAAACCCAACAAACAAACACTGAAATCTACTCTAATGTTGTAGCATGTAATGAAATGCATACTCCTTCAAAGTAAAGAAAAGTTGATACTAGAATCAAAATCCATTCAACTCTTAATTCATTTCTCCATTCCATCAATTAATTCACAATATGAAACTTTGAATGCTAAAGTACTAATGCAAATAATTTTCTCAAAAAATATAAACTGTCATTCAACTATGAAATGCTAGTACTGGAAACTTAATCAAAATTCTAGAAATGCAGAGCACATAGTTACCTATTGAGTTGAAGGGACCTTTCCAATATAAAATGGAAAATCATTGTAAGGTGCATCCATGGAGTTAGGCTACACCTTTTGGACAGGCACTTTCAGAAAAAACACAAAAAGGTACCTTGATCGAGCAATTTTTAAACCCTCAATCAAGGCTTTAACAAATGCTCGATCGATGTTTTCTTAAGTACTCGATCGAACTTCTTCTAAAATCTTGATCAAGGTGATATAACCTTGATCAAGGGTTTAGTAGAAGCTCGATCAAGGGTTTAAGAAAACCTCAATCGAGGTTTTAAGACCTCGAGGGTTTCAAAACTACCTCAGCTGAGGTTTTAACTGTAGCTCGATCGAGGGTTTATTAGACCCTTGATATAGGGTCTAATAAACCCTCGATAGAGCTACTATTAAAACCTCAGTCGAGGGATTTGAACACCTTGATCAAGCTACATACCTCGATTGAGGGCATGAAAACAGAGAATTATCCCTCTTACAAGAAAATAAATATTTCTTTATGTCTTCCACGGGTGAAAACCCTGCCATTCATGGAACATAACTGAGCAGAGTTTATGCTGATAGATTCATCACCAAATCCTCTATCCATTGAGGTATCATGCATGTGTGTTTGCATTCATATGGGTTTTTTTTTAATTCATTCTAAAAATTACGCTTAGAAAACCTAACAACAACTTTGACGCAGTTCAAAGAAAAATCCCCACGGTCAAAAATACACATCCAAAAATTTCTTAAAAATGCACATCCCACACATTGACGCGTCCTCTTCCAAAGGCTGTCTTTGGTTTTTCAATTTTTGAAAACAATGATAAAAAAAGTTGGGATGCACACACATTTGTATAAAATGATGCTGAAATTAGATGTGTTCACTTTGGAAAAATAATAAATAATTGTATATTGTGAAATAGATTGACAAAAAAATATGCAGACCATAGTGCATTTTGTGTGGATCATGCTCATATATATATATATATAATTATTAATGTAATATTGAATTATTGGGGTGGTACACGAGCCACTTATTAACTTCTTCAAATTTTAAAGGTCACATTGTTCATTAAATGCGAAATTTCACACATTAAATGACATCAAAATATTTAAAAAAAAAATATCATTGGGAAGCCAACATAATATTATACAATTTTTTTAATAGTCAAAATTCACATGAAATATATGCGTTTTGAGGGCTTCTATCTAGCACACGAGTAAAAAATCAGGTCTTCATTGCCAAATTTGGCGAAAAAGTGTTACCCACCTTCATGGAATCATTCTACTAGCACAACATTAGATGAAGATATAGAACTGAAATATGAATATTTCATTAGCAATATGTTTCAAGATCGATACACATCATTTCTCTGCACACCAACAGTCTATTTGAATGAAACACATACAATGACTATTATATCATAATTCCTCCCTACCTATCCTTTTACATATACAAGAATCATTATATAGAAGGTACGAGCTCTGTAGATGATGTCAAAGGATGGGATCAAATCCTGTAACAAATGAAATGAATAACCAGAAATAAAAACAAACAAAATCTTAGAAAATCATGTCTGTTCCGAAAAACAATTCTTCAAATATGTTCGTAAATTATGAAAATTGCCCGTGGAAAGGGGTAAATAGGGTCATTTATGAAGTGGGTTTCGAACAGTTTCACCAAACTCATCATATATTTCTCATAAATGAAGCCCAAATTCATGTTCCTAGATTAATGATAGGAGTTTCTGAATGAGTCTTGGAACAGGTGCCGAAAATGCAAAATTATGGGTTTGATTTCCAACACACATATGATTTAGTGTCTTCCTTAGGTTGCACCATATGTATTCATTCTTGTACATAAAAACTATAATGTAAATACATTTTATTTCACCACAACAGTAACATAAATGAAATGCTTGTTAATAAATCGTGTTTTTTTTTCCTCGGACTGTTAAGAAATCATGTTATAGTGAAGTATATTTATTTAATGATTTTTATATTAGAAAATCCATATGTATGTATTTCATTTTTTTTTTAAATGCATTTGGAAAGCTTCAACTTACTTTATTTTTGTGGGTGTTATGTAATCATTTCCAAGATACCAACCATCAAATACTATCAAGTGGATTTGATAATGAGAGTGAAGAAATGATGTTGTGGTGATGAGTGTAAAGGCCACAATTTCTTAATTATGAACTTAATTCTCCTATGTTACTAGTCCTATTAAATTAAATATTTTGAATGAAATCCTAGGCTGTTTAAAAGATGATTCACATGAAGAAAATAATGATGATAAGAACACAACTAGGTATTGAAACAAGTGTTGGATGCCAAAAGCAAATATAGGGTTACATCTTATTTATGAAAAAAGAATGTAGATGAACACAATCCTTAGGTCACATGTTTGATAATATTATAAATACAATACTTGCCGGTGTGAGGACCAAATTAGCATCATAAAAATCATATTTAATACATTAAAAATAATGAATTAAGCATATTTTAGTTTTATTGTTTTTTGCAATGAGAGGCGGTTTCTACAACTCAAATAGGAAAGATGTGTCTATATATAATGGTGATGTGGCACATGTCGGATCAATAAAAAATAATAAATAAATAAATAATACAAATTAACATGTTGGCTATTTAAAAAATTACAAAACTTATATAAATAAGTAACCAAAAACAAAATAACAACCAAGATTCACAAACACTATTGGTTTCAACTCATAGTGACACTCGGTTAAGCAATTATGATAGACATGAAATCGATGGAGGAAAAAATATTGATAATTACCGTATATAGTGGCGGTTGTAAATTACCTTATAATTACCGGTCTTTCAATAATTTCACTACAAAAAATAGAAAAAAAGTGTTAACCATCTGTGAATTCTCTTATAGAAAAAAAAATGTTAACCATCTGTGAAATCTCTTATAGGTTTCAATTGATTCTTTCAATCATAGGTTTTAATGTCCACACTTTGTTTAAATATTGATATAATAATGTGAAGGAGCACTCTACATCACATAGAGTGATTGCAGAGAATGCATAAATAAGAAGAAAAAATGAATGAAATTGTTTTCTCCCTTTTCAAAGAACAAAATATATTGGATATATATAAATCCATTTTAATTTTATCTATTAAAAAATATGAGTTATACTCTTAAAATTGCTAAAATATATTATTGATATTGATTTAAATCAATTTTATCTAATTCCATATGTGTTAATCTCATTTTTATTATTATAGGTAAAAGAGCTTCCCAATCACATCTAAAGATTATATGAAAGTTGTAGATTCATTTTTAATTTCCAACAAATCAATAAAAATTTAGATTTAAAACCATATATAATACTACAAATGAAAACCATAAACATTCCATTCACATTTCCGCAATGATTTCCACTCTAAAAATGGGGTTTGCAGTTAGTGATATAGTGATCCCTTTTGATGCTTGGTGGATCATTTTTAAGATGGATCTATGATGGTAGTTATTAAATTAAAGTAAAAATTACTCTTTGATATATTAATTTGTGGTGAAACATGATGCCAAGATAGTGTAAAATAATCAAGAAATGAGCAATTTTAGGGGGCCATCAATATGCATAATTAAAATCAGATTTCAAATAAAGGATTGATGTATCTAATTTTATTAAGCATAGATAAATAGTAAAGAAGAAAAGAGATTGAATTTTTTAGAGAAGAAGAGAGAAATCCTCAAGTCCATGCTTGAAAGAAGTGAAGGAGAGAGGGATCTGCAAAACAAAATATTTAAGCATAGAAAAATTGATTTTGTAGAAAAGAAGTGGATGCAACTGAGCTCCAAGACCCTTCTACCTAAGATGAACTTGAAAAATATAGAAAATTTCTCATACAAACAAGGTTAGATCTAGTCAATCTCATCAATAAAAAAAGAAAGAGAACATAAGTAAACCCGACTATAGTCTATTGCTCTCACAATATTTTGATAATTAAATGAAAATAAGTAAATTAACAGCAAAAAATGCTTATTTAAAATAAACAATATCTAAATACATTATTTGACAAAAAAGGGAACATGAGATAAAGTCGATTTCACCTCAAAATTAACCAAGATACAAGCTCACAATGCAATTCCATAGGTTAGTTGTTAGATTTTTAACATTAAGCTAGCATTATATTAGGATATTTAACTAAGACAATAACAAGCACAACAATAAAACAAAAGAGACAATGAACACAGTGTTTTTCTTTGGGGAAACCATAAATGGAGAAATCCCTGCAACTTCCTCAAAGATAGAATCAACACCAAAAGTAAAACCCAAAGCAGTAAGATGATCTCCCGACAACAGTAGCCTCTTTCTTTCTAGCCCTAACAACTTCTTCTCCCTCATATATGCGCTACAACTGAGTGTGAGTGAGTGTATGTTAAATAGATATACTCTCTCTCTATTTATACTAATTCCCGACTTGACAATGACTCACTAGGGCCAAATTCACTAGGTGAGTCTAACAACCCTAGGGCCCCAGAACTGTGGGGACTTTAACCCTTGAACATTAGGAGGGTTACCCACATTGACTTGACATGACTTGTTTACATTATAGAAACTACCGATCGGAACATCGGGGCATGGCATTAATCAATTAAATTACAAACCCTTCCTAGAATAAACATCAGGGTACAATACATAAGAAATACAAGTGAATACATTCCGAAGTTACAATTACATCAACACTCCCTCTTAACTAGGAAGGTATTCTCTCAACACAATTTATCAGCATAAGTCTTCTTCTCTGTATCATCTAGATCATCATCGAGTCCTCGTCATTTTCAAGTCATCTTCATCTGGATCTGGATCATCACTCGATCTAGATCATCTCTGGTTCTAGAACATCTCTGTCAGATCATCTCTTGATTCTTCTCGTCACAGGAAGTTCTATAAATCCAACCCTTTTTCATGCTGGTTGTAGGCCTAGCCTCCATGTAGGTATTATTCCAGCACTTATATTTGATCCTAATTCAGAATGGTCCACCCAACACTTATATCTAGTAATGTAGGAACCAATCCTATAATCATATCAGAAAGGCACGCCGAGCACTCACATATGACCATGTGGGAACACATCCCACAACCATGTCAGAAAGGCCCATCACTCACATCTAACAACCAATGTCATAAAGGATCAGCACTTACATTTGACCATGCGAGGAACCAATCCTCCATGCTGAAAGGCTCTGCACTTACATCTGAAAACCAATGTGAGAAAGGCTCAGCACTCATATCTGATAACCAATGTCAGAAAGGACCAACACTTATATTCGACCATACGAGGAACCAATCCTCCATGCTGAAAGGGCTCTGCACTTACATATGACAACCAATGTTAGAAAGGGTCTGCACTCACATCTAATCATGTAGGAACCAATCCTACAGTCACATTAGAATGGCCCTCAGTCCCAGACTGAGATTTCTTGGTAACTAACTAGGTGCATCTATTCCAAGATTGGCATTCAGCGCTTATATTTGATCATGTAGGAACCAATCCTATAGTGACATAAGAATGGCTCAACACTCACATCTGACATGGAAGGAACCAATCCTCTCACCATGACAGAATGGCTCAGCCCTTACATCTAACCATGGAAGGAACCAATCCTCTCACCATGACAGAATGGCTCAGCCCTTACATCTAACCATGGAAGGAACCAATCCTCTCACCATGTCAGAATGGCTCATGGACTCATCACTTCCCTCTGGAGGGAACCTTCATCTGGAGAACACTAAGCTTCTCCCTGAAGTACTCAATCTTCACTCTAGCTAATGGCTTTGTCAACACATCAACTGTCTGTTCGTCCGTCGCAACATACTAGATCTTCACTGCTCCTTTCTGCACAATATCCCTGATATAGTGATACTTGATCTTGATATGCTTTGACTTGTCATGGAACACTAGGTTCTCCAACAACTTCACACAACTCTAGTTGTCGCAATATATACAAGTAGCATCCAACTGGAGATCAAATAAATTAGATAGTAGCTTCCTCAGCCATACTACCTCACAACTAGCTAAATAAGCTGCGGCATACTCTTCTTCAGCTGTACTTAGTCCCACATAGTATTGCTTCCTACTAAACCAAGAGATCACACCTGATCCCATACTGAAGCAATACCCTGAAGTGCTCTTTCTATCGATGGCACTGCCTGCCCAATTTGAATCAACATAACCCTCGAGGTTAATCTTCTGATTCACATCATAATTGATCCCATAATCAACTGTACCCCTCAGGTACCTCAGAATATGATTTGTTGCAATCAAGTGAACATGTATCAGATCTATCAGGAACTGTCTCAAGGTGTTCACATCAAAACAAATATCTAGTCTCGTATTCTTCAGGTACATTAAGGACCCAATCATCTGACGATACATCGTAGCAGTAACCACTTCTGATGAATCATCACTTAGTAGCTTCAGGTTCGATTCCATAGGTGTGGTCATGGCCTTGTAGTCCATCATCCTGAACCTCTTCAGGATCTCTATTCCATACTTTCCTTGTCCAAGGGAGATTCCATCTACATTTTGCCACACCTCCATGCCCAGAAAATAGTGCATCATACCCAAGTCCTTCATTTCAAACTCAGCAGCAAGCTTCCTCTTCCTATCAGCAATCAACCCATCCATACCTATTACAAACATATCATCTACATATAGTAGTAGCATCACTGGGTTGCCATATTCAACCTTGTAGTAAAGGTTGGAATCCGCTTTACTTTTGGTAAAGCCCAAACTAGATAGAAATCCATCAATTCTATCGTACCATGTCCTGGGTTCCTGTTTTAAACCGTACAGGGATTTCTTCAATATACACACATGAAACTCCCTATCATGCATCTCAAAGCCGGGTGGCTGCTCTACATACACTTCCTCTTCCACTACACCATTCAAGAAAGCAATCTTGACATACATTTGGTGTATCTTCCATTTCATCACTGTAGCCAGAGCAAGTACTAATATGATGGAAGTTTATCTGGATATAGGTGCAAAGTTTTCTTCATAATCTATTCCTTCTTTTTGTGAGAAGCCACGAGCCATGAATCTTGCTTTATATTTCTCTATGCTACCATCTGTAGCATCATTGATCTTGTAGATCCATTTGGAAGTTACAACAGAATTCCCTTCTCGTCTTGGGACAACATCCCAAAAATCATTCTTCATGATCAATTGATACTCTTCGATCATGGTTGGAAGGTTCTTTATTAATAAAGTCACAAAATAAAGCTACATACCCAGAGCAGGACCTGGTCCTCTTTCTTTCTCTGTGATTCTCTTCTGGCACCCCATATCTTTCCGCACCTTGGATAGCTTCTCATACCCAAGCAGGTTTCCTCTTGTGAGGATTTTTCTCCTGAGTTGTATCTATAGGTTCTTGAGGTTATTCAAATTCTCAATCTTTTTCTTGAGTCTCTTCGTTCATGGTTGTGTCATGAATTTTTGGTGCTTCTCATTCTTCAGGATCTTCAGCAGGTCTCTTTTTGGATTTCTTGTAAGTTGAGTCTTCATCAAATGTTACATCCTTGCTGATGTCGATCTTCTTGAATCCTGGGAAGTATATTATGTAAGCCTTTGAGCTTTCATAGTATCCCACAAATATACCTTTCTTTCCTGAAGGATCTAACTTTGTCCTCTTTTCTTTCGAAATGTGTATGTACACTAGACAGTCGAATATTCTGAGATGGTTGACTTCTAGTTTTTTGTTGGAAAAGACTTCTTCAGGTGTCTTGTTCTCGAGTACTCTATGTGGAGTATGGTTCTGTACATACACCACTATTCTGGCAACTTCTTCCCATAGATGCATGGGAAGATATTGATCATGAAACATTGCTCTTGCAACTTCCATGATAGTTCTATTCTTCCTTTCTGCAACCCCATTCTGTTGTGGATTATATGGAGTGGATAACTCCCTCTTAATCCCTAAATATTTGCATAACTCTTTGAATTCATTTGATGTGAATTCTACACCATTATCTGATCGAAAGGTCTTGATCTTCTTTTCTGTGTGGTTCTCGATCAAGGCTTTGAATTGCTTGAGCTTGCTAAAAAATCCATCTTTGTTCTTCATAAAGTATATCCATGTCTTCCTAGAATAATCATCAATAAAAGAAACATAGTATACATATCCTCTTAAAGAACTAGATGACATTGGAACAGATACATCGGAGTGAATGATTTCCAAGATTCCTTTTGCTTTGCTTTTGCTACTTGGAAATGTCTTCTTTGTGTCCTTTCCTTTTGCACATCATTTGTAGACTCCTTCATGTTTTTCTTGAATTTCTGGAAGACCTTCAACAACTTTGCTTGGAAGTGGTAGTGCTCTATAGTGCACATGTGCAAGCCTTCTATGCCAAAGTTCATTTGGCTCTACTAAGTCATGGACCAAAGCTTGTTCTGGATGGCCCTTCAAATTTGTATAATCCTCCTTCTTGTTCTCCAATTACTATTGCATCGTCAATAGTCTTTCCTCTTGGCCACATGAGGACTTGTCCATCTACAAATGCAACCCTCATTCCTTTTGCATCCAATTTCGATATGGAGAGAATATTCTTCTTTAGTCCTGGCACAAACAAAACATCCTTCATTTTCATAGACTTTTGAAAGTCTAGCTTGTAGGAAGATTCACCACTACCTTTTATGGTATATTGGTAGTCATCCGCAAGTTTCACCTTATGGGGTGAATTATGTTCAGATAGTTTCTCAAAATATTCCTTCAATCCTATCATGTGTTTGGAAGCCCCACTATCAATAAGCCAATATCTGCTTCCATGAGTGACAGTTCCCATGAGAGTAGAGATCAGAACATATTCTTCATCACTTGAAGAGTCTTCACTTTCTTGTTTTACTTTCTTCCAGGGAGGATCATCATCCTCAGCAGTGTGACCATGATGTCTTCTTTTGGAGTTCTTCTTCTTCTTGGATCCACTCTTATTCATGGGACAACTTCTAGCAAAGTGTCCTCTTTCATCACATGTATAACATCTAAGTTTGGATGGATCCCTTCTTACAAAATTGATTTTCTGATGAGAATGCTTACCTTGGTGATGATGATTTTCCTTTTTGCCTTTCTTGGAGTGTACTGTGAGAGATTGATCTTCACTTCCCATATTTTATTCTCGAGTTGCTATTCAAGATTCTTCTTGTGAACATTCTTCCCACAAGCTACTAAAATTGATTAGCTTCTTCCTAGCACAGATTCCTTGGATGAAAGAATCCCTTGACCTAGGGAGACCATTCAAGGTTGTCATCACAATTTCTGCATTCTCCACTTCTTCATCTATTGCTTCAAGTTGTTCTTCGATCAGTGAGGCCCTTTTGAAGTATGACTGGATGGTCTTCTCATTTTGGATCTTTACATTCTTCAACTGGTTCCTTAGAGTCATATTTTGGTTTATGTTCTTCCCTTCAAACAGTTTGGTTAGGGCATCAAACATAGATTTAGGTGTCTTGAGGGAGGACACCTGTGGTATGAGGTGATTTTTGATTGAATCAGAAATAATCCTCTTTTCCATAACCAACTTCTTCTTATGTAAAGACTTAGCCTCATCTTCCTCTGGAACTGGAGCCTCCTCATTAACGTAGGAGTCCAAATCATTTTATTCTAGGACCAAGGAGATCCTATACTTCCAGTATCAGAATTTATCAGCTCCCTCAAGTCTTTCATCAGGATTGGTATGATGAGACATATTAATTGAGAACCTCAAATGGAAATACAAAATATTTAGATCTTACCGGGTCAAGATGTCGGATCTGGATTTGGAGCTGAATTTTTGCACTACTGGTTCAAGAGCAGATTAGGGTTTGAATTTTATGGAGTTTTATCCAACCAAATTCTTTGATATTGATCTCTAAACTTATATTTTGAGGAGGACATCAATCCATGCATGGGCTCACTCAAAAATTCCACTTCTGTGGAAAGCCCTAATTTCTGGCAACAGTGTCGGGTCCAAATCTGAAAAAGCTCAGAATCAGATTCTGCTTCGATAGAAAGATGCACCCTAGGGAGGAGAGTCAGACCAACCTTCTTTTGCTGAAATTCTATGGAGAGATATCCAAAAAGTAGGAATCCCTAGTTCCCGCAGATGCACAGTTTCTTCTTCTTAGGTTATCTCTCATACCATGTTATATTTTTAACATTAAGGTAGCATTATATTAGGATCTTTAACTAAGAGAATAACAAGCACAACAATCAAACACAAGAGACAATGAACATAGTGTTTTTCCTTGGGGAAACCATAAATGGAGAAAACCCTGCAAATTCGTTAGAGATAGAATCAGCACCAAAAATAAAACCCAAAATAGTAAGATGATCTCATGACAGCAGTAGCCTCTATCTTTCTAGCCCCAACAACTTCTTCTCCCTTAGCTATGTGCTATAATTGAGTGTGAGTGAGTGTATGTTAAATAGAGAGACTCTATCTCTATTTATACTAATTCATAAAATGATAATGACTCACTAGGGCCGACTACACCAGGTGAGTCTAACAACCCTATGGCCCTGAAAACTGCGGGTACTTTAACCCTTGAACAATAGGAGGGTTACCCACATTGACTTGACATGGCTTGTTTACATTATAGAAACTCCTGATCGAAACATCGGGGCATGAAATGACTCAATTACATTAGAAACACTTCCCGGAATAAACATCGGGGTACAATACATAAGAAATACAAGTGAATACATTCCAAAGTTACACTTACATCAACATTAGCCTCCAAATCCTTCAGTCTTGTTAATCAAATATGAAATAACAACAATAAAATGAGCAGAGGTTCAATACCTCCTCTTGAATGAGAAAAAATACCTTTCATTTATACCCATAAAATAACCCAAACCCCAAGGCAGTGCAATTCCCAATGAGGAAATTATTTTAATGGTTGATAGAATGGTGGGAGGAGGTTGGAAATCATGGGAGGAGAGGATTCGATGAGTTGATTAAAAATATAAAAAATAGAAAATCCTATGAAAGGATTAGCACATGCCCTCAATTTTTTTTAATATGAATAGCATGGTATAATACACATACCCTATGATTTAATAACCTTTTAAGACATAATCACCAATTTCACCATCCCTACTTTGGAGGATTTGAAGTGAAAAAATAAAAAATTATATTTCACTTAAAAAAACCTCACATAAATCACAAGGGAAAAAACACTAAAGGATTATGATGTTGATGGTCAAGCCCTAATAAATCCAATCCTTTCATAAAAAAAACCCTCATGCTATGTCATTTATTACAATTCCCCCAAGGGGGTGTGGACATGGGAAAAATGGACCACAACTGGGCCTGATGAAACTATGGAACTTCTCGAGCATAGAGTAAGAAAAATTGATTTGTTTTGATCCTTGGTGTCTCACTTGAAAAATCCCCTAAGTGCAACTTAGTGGATAACAATGGTAATATCATGCATACATTTACATGATTATTGTTAACTTCAATATGTACCACTAAACTATGAGAGACGGTTGATGCAATAATCTCTCTTGCATATTTACAATGCTCTTTGGTTTCAGCTATTAGTTTCATGATGTCACCATTAAAAATATATTATAGATTCTTTCTAGTGAGAACATCAACCATATTATGTTTCTATACATTAATGCTAGAACCAGTTAATTTAAGAACGATGATTACCTCAAAAGACATGATGATACTACAAAATAAAATTGACAAAAGATACCAAATTTTGACTGAAAATATGGATTCTATTATTATATTAGTTCACAAAACTAAACCAATTCCCTGCTAGTGTGATAGATCATGGATTCAACCACAAAATCAATCTCAAAAAGTTATAAAAACCAATTGATCTATATAAACATTCTAATTATGGAATATGATTACATGGTCTAGAGTAAGTGGTTTCAATTTAAAATGGACCTTCTAAAAATAATACAAATTCCATGTCATCATGTATTAGCAAATCACAATGCTTTAAAATTAAAAAAGGGAGCACCTCTTAAACATTTTTTTAATATAAATTTTGTTGATGTATTTGTAACTTTGGAATGTATTCACTTTCATATACTATATTGTATTTCATTGTACCCTAATGTTCCTATTGGAAGAATCATTAATATAATAAAGTCATGTAAAGTCATAGAGTTTAACCCTCCATTGTAAGTCGGTCCAATAGTCCCCACAGTTGAGGGGTACTAGGGTTATTAGACTCATCTAGTGAACACTAGTGGAAAATGAGAGATTAGTGACCAAAAAAATGACCAAAATCCGCATATCAATGACCACTTTTGGTTTGGCGATCGCTGGTGGCTAATTTGCGGTCTTTTATTACGCGACCAAAATTGGTCATTTTTATTTTGGTGATTTATAGCTTGTCAGTTGGTCATTAATTTGGTCATATATTTGGTCATATATTTGGTCATATTTGAATCGATGACCAAATATATGACCACATTTATGACCAAATTAATGACCACATAGCAAACTAGAATATGACCAAATTTGGTCGCGTATTAAAAGACCGCAAATTAGCCACCAAAACTGTTTTTTGGTCATTGATATGCGAATTTTGGTCGTTTTTTTAGTCATTTATATCTCATTGTTTGGTCACGTGTCTCTCAATTTTTTGTTCTTTTATATATGAATTTTGGTCATTAATCTCATTTCTTGGTCACTAATTTGGTCATTTTTAGTGGTTTTATGTGTGGTTATTACATTTTAGTAGTTATTACATTATATTTAGTATTCAATTACATAATATTTACAATATTATATTCATGTTAAATTAAATTTATTTTAATTAAAAGAATGATATAACCATCATTGTCATCTATAATGAGTACCATACTTAATAACGTATTCAATTACAGAATATTTAAATTAAATTTATTTTAATTAAAAATGATATATACTATTCATTACATATTTATAACTAAATATGAAGAATACATTTACAAAACATTATATTCATCTTAAATTAAATTCGTTTTAATTACTAAAAATCAGAGCTGTGGCAGATTGCCTTCCAAAATAAAGCAACTTCCAGAAATTACACAACAAAACCTCTGCCAACCGATAAATACAACAATTTCCAGAAATTACCCAACAGAACCTCTGCCAATGCATAACTAGCTCTTTAAAAAGCATGCCCATGAGAAAATACTACATAATTAATAATTAAATTGACTTTCCAATTATGAACAGCTTAGCATGACGATTTCGCCAGTTTTTTACACTTTCTGATTTCTACAATAAAAAAAAATGCAAATATCTGTCTTGGGGTGTTTGAATGCCCTTAATCTATATATACATTCATAATAATGATTTGAAAAATATAAAATTATGGTCTACAAAAACGCTTCCTATTTTGGTCAAAATTCACCAGACCTATGAAATCATCGAACTTTACTCCTGCCTTGTGAACATATTTGTGGGGGCACAAGAGTCAACTATAAAATTTTGCAATTCTTTACTTCATGTCTATAAACTTTTGCAATTCAACAACTTTATGATTTGAAGTAGCAGCTCCATTATCTGATAGGCTCAATCGCATGAACACCTCCATCAGTCAATCCTACAGCAATCTGGTTAGATTCATGTGTATGTGCAGCGATTACAAGTATATAGGTATTGCCACTGCATATAAACAATTCTTTACTCCATCTCTACGCTACCTTGGAAGAAGTTCAAGATCTTTATGATTTTAACTAGCAGCTCCATTATCTGATTTCTCTTTAGGCTTAATCACATAAACACCGCCATCAGTCAATCCTACAGCAATCTGATAAGGTTCATGTGGATGTGCAGCAATTACAAGTGGATAGGTGTTGCCACTGCATATAAACAAACAAAACAACTTTTCCGTTAAGTGGGTTCCAACTGCAACAGGCAGACTATTTAATTTAAAAGATCCTAACGTAACGTACACTACCATAATCCTTCTCCTTGCTAAAGGAAACAACTTACCTACCCATGATTGGTATAAATGCAGAAGGGGAAATACGACATTGCGGCCTTAAAGATTCAAAATCAAATACTCCAATAGAGCCATCAAAGAAACTGGCATAAACTAGTACGCTGTAACCTGAATATGTGGCACTGGAAATACGTGCAGGCATTGGATCCCGAGGTGCCCACTGCAATGCAAAAGAATATATGCCGTCATTTGTATCATATATAACAAAACCATAACTTAAAGGATTAAAAATAACAATACAAAAGCATGCATAATACTAAGAGTTATTTGCTAAATATATATATATATATATATATATATGAGTAGTTTCTTACATGGCACACACATTCCAATTTAGAAGCATCATAAATAGCGATTTGGCTTTCCTGCACAACTAGCAATTTAACTTGATTGATATTATCAAACTGAACTGTCGTATCTACTAGTGGTGACGGTGATGGCCAATTTCCTGCTTGTGAATGTATGGATTTTGATTTACCCTTCTCCCATCCATTTATGTTCCAGACACACAGCTGCTACCATGACATTGGTTTTTAGTCAAAAAGAAAGATTTATTTGATATCTTAAACGGTGATGGTAGATAAGGTGGTTACCTTCAAAGGGATTCGAATATATGTACCTTTGAATCAGCTCCAGAGGATACCAAAAGCTTTAGAGCTTTAGAAAATTCCAAGCCAGTTATTCTCGTCTCGTGCCCCTTAAGTGTCATGTCTAACTGTAATCAAACTCTCATTAGTTGCATTCTAGTAACAACATAAAAGGTCAGGAAAAAATAGAAGGCCAGTTATTCTCGTCTCGTGCCCCTTAAGTGTCATGTCTAGTTGTAATCAAATTCTCATTAGTTGCATTCTAGTAACAACATAAAAGGTTAGGCAAAAATAGAAGGCACTATAGTGAAAATGTAAATCTACAATACCTTTCCGAGTTTAATATTGTAAATTTGAATTGTTGAATCTTCCAATCCAATAGCAATGAAGTTATTATCCAAAGGATGGAAAGCTAAACATGTTGCTGCTGGGGGAGGGGGCATGTATTTTGTGATGATCTGCATCAACATAGATATCACTGTAGATGTAAAAAAACCATACATGGAGTATAAAGATACAGTCAAATTCTCTGTAAACTTAGAACCGTTCATTTTACAATGTTACACAACAGAAGTTCAAGAATTAAATAGATCTACAGTATTGGAAAAATAACAACATTTGTTAAACCAACAAGAGTAAAACAATTAGTCACCTTAAATGTTATCAAGGTGAACAAAGACACTTTCCCACCAGAAGCAGACAATACATAAAAATCATTATTTGACAAAGCCATGCAAGGAACAACTTCTTCTAAGTCTCTGTCAGCAGTGTCATTTATCATAAGGGTATCACAACATGACTGCGAGAAGTTTGATGGAACGTTTGTTGTAGCCTGCAAAATAAGTTGCAAACATTATTCAACTTAAATGAACAGCGAAAATGACATTCAAATACGGCAACTGAATCTGGAAGTTACAGTCCATTTGAAAGACACACCTTTACAGATGGATTCTGATCATTATGTGGACAGATCCATCGCTTATGCACACCATTACTGTCCAAAGCTAAGAGACAAGGACCTGAAGATGTGTAAAGTAATCTAACAATCTGTAGAATTCACAAAAATAAATACAGTTGTCTGAGTAGGAGATTTTATGGTGCGAGGAAGCATGAAAACATGGTTGAGTAGTTTTAATATAATAATAAATAATAATAATCTAATTTTGATTGCTAGACGTACATATACTATTCTCTTACTATTTGAATCTATGACTTCTTAGAAAGAAATATATATTCTTCACTGTAAGGCCCACTCAAGTTGTATATATACTATATATAAGACGATAACTTACCTTTCCTGTTGGCCATGGATCCATTAATCTTATTGACCTACACTGGTCTGGACCTGTTAGCTCAGCAAACTTCAAGTTCTTGCTCTCACCTGTACCACCATCCGGGAGCCTCTGTTTGACATGCACCATCGAAGTGGTAACAATACCAATGTTTAGTAGTATGTGGATCATGACAATTACAGATATTTAACTAAAATATATATTACTTCAATTTTATCCATTAATAAGATCGATTTTACAAGCTAATTTATAAACTAAGTAATGCAAAATTATTGCAGAAGAACCAAACATAATAAGTCTTCGAGCAAACTGGCTCACCGTCAATACTTCTAGTTCTGGTGGAATTTTTTTTGAATTTTCAATTCCACAAGGAGCAGAGCCAATTGTATTTGCTGGATTACCTAGGTTTAAAAGTGCAGCCTGCGTCTCAGAGATACCACAATTAATTTTTGGCCATGAATTTGGACTGATGTGCAGTGAATGTGCAATTTAGCCTCACACTGCCTTTGTTACCTTTGACTCTGGTGTCAGCCTTTAATTTTCTGTCATCTAGAGAAGCTTAACTCCATCTGCATTAGCTAATATCTTGATCCCATTGTCACGTGTTGTAACAGCCAGCAGTGAGTCCCTTTTATTGAAACAGAGACAAGGTCGA